>PVIR01037451.1:0-15128 GCA_004026965.1 Petromus typicus | reverse complement strand
CATATTCAGTGGCACAGTCGCCATTTCCCGAGCCGCCCGCTGCTAACCTCAGTCCCTGGGCGCTCCTCCGGTGTGGGCCTGGATACAAGCAAACTCCCATGTATTCTTTTTTTTTAATTGAAATCTTTATTGGTACATTACATATACACTTCATGATTGCACTCAACAGTGAGAATTTGTACCAGTATATGACACAACTTAATTCTCATTTTTTCCCATAGCCCTACCCACCCTACCACCCCCAACCCCTATATACATAAAACTTATTTCCTTTCTTTTTTGTTATAATCTCATTATTTTCCCACTTCACCCCATTTTGCTTTGAGTATATTCTATTTCACAATATATAACAAACATTCTAGAACTCATTTACATCTTCATTTTCACATACCAGAGAAAAGATGTGATATTTGCTTATCTGTGACCTATTTATTTCACTTATGAGGATGTGCTCAAAGTATTTCCATTTAAGTATAAATAATTCAAACTTATCATTTTTTATTGCAGAGTAGTACTCCATTTTGTAGAAGAACTGCAACTTTTTTAATCCAGTCTCCAGTTGATGGACATTTGAATTGTTTCCAAGATTTAGAAATCAGAACCTGAGCTTCTATAAACATGGGTGCACATATGTCACTGTGATATGAGTCTTTTAATTCTTGTGTGTGTATATACCTAGCAGAGTGATGGCTAGGTTAAATGGGACCTCTAATCCTAGCTTTTTGAGGAATCTCCAAACTGATCTCCACAGGGTTTGTATGAGTCTACATTCCCACCAACAACGGAGAAGAGTTCCTTCTTCTCCACAGCCTTGCTAACATTTGTTGCTGGCTAATTCTGAGATAGCAGCCATTCTTTGTGGAGTAAATCAAATCTTAATGTTGTTTTCATTTGCATCTCTCGAATGTTTAGTGATGTTGAACATTTTTTCATATGCTTCTTAGCTGCTTTTATTTTTTCCTCTGAAAAGTGTCTGTTCATTTCAGATGCCCATTTTGACATGATACTCTATCTAGAGGATCCTAAAAACTCAACCAAGAGACTGCTAGACCTAATCGCCAAATTTAGCAGTGTAGCTGGATACAAGGTTAATGCTCAAAAATCATTAGCCTTCATATACACAAACAACAGATTCATTGAACAAGAAATTGGGGAATCAATCCCCTTCACAGTAGCCCAAAAAATGGAATATCTAAGAATTAATCTAACAAAGGAAGTGAAAGACCTCTACTCTGAAACTTACAGCACTCTGAAAAAGGAGATAGAAGAAGATACCAGAAAATGGAAAGACATCCCTTGCTCCTGGGTAGGAAGAATCAATGTCGTCAAAATGACCTACACTCCCACAGCTATTATACATATTCGAAGCAATCCAAATTGAACTCCCAATGGTATATTTTATAAATCTAGAGAAAATAATTCAGAAATTCATCTGGAATCACAAAAGACCTAAAATAGCAAAAGCAGCTCTAAGCAATAATGACATGAAGAAAGGTATTATGATCTCCAACTTGAAACTGTACTACAAAGCCACTGTGATAAAGACCTCATGGTTCTGTGAAAGCAACAGAACTGAGGACTAATGGAGTAGATAGAAGATCCAGAAACAACTCCAGACACACTAAGCTATCTCATTTTTTACAAAGGAGTCAAATACCCTTAGTGGAGGAAGGATAGCCTCTTTAACAAATGGTGCTGGAAAACCTGGTCTTTAACCTCCCAAAGATTAAAGCTAGACCTAGCTCTTTCACTGTGTACTAAAATAGAATCTAAGTGGATTAGCTTAAATATTAAAACAGACATACTAAACCTGCTACAATATAGGTGAGGTAAAACTCTTGAAGACATTGCTTTGGGGAAACATTTCATGAACAAATCTTCCATAGCATGAAAACTAGTAGAAGAAAACAATAAATAGGATCTCATCTTATTGAGAGGTTTCTGCACAGCAAAAGAAACCACCAGCAAAGTGAAAAGGCAACCAACAATATGGAAAAGAATCTTTACCAGCCATTCCTCAGACAAAGGGCTAATATCTAGAATATATAAAGGGCTTAAAAATATCAATCCACCCAAATTTAAAAACTCAATTCAAAAGTTTTTTTTTTTTTCCTATTCTATTGGGAAGACAATCAGGAAAGGAATAAATAGGTCAAATAGAATTTCTAATTTTAGTTTTCTCAGTGATATCTATGGTGATTTACACAGAGCTGATACCAGTTTGCTTCCCATTCAGCAATGTAAAAGGGTTCCTTTTTCACCACACCCTTGGAAATATTTGTTGTTTTTTGAGTCTGATATTATACTTATTCTCTTTATTCTATTAGCTGTTTCTCTTGCTGTTCAGAAGTTTTAAATTTGATATAATCCATTTTGTTTGTTTTTGGAATTATTAATGAGAAATTATATCCTAGTTAAGAAGTCCTTGCCGGGCCAGGGAGTTAGCTCAGTGGTTCCGGCGCCTGTCTCGCAAGCGCAAGGACCCAGGTTTGATTCCCCGGTAACCACATAACAATACTGGGTGTGGAGACCCACACCCAGCAGCAACCAGTACCACATACCACAGTGCCGGGCATGGTGGCTCACTCCTGTAATCCTAGCACTCGGGAGGCAGAGGCAGGAGGATTGTGATGTGAGTTTGAGGCTGAGCTGAGGGCCAGCCTAAACCACAAAGCGAGACCCTGTCTCCAAAAACTTAAAAAAAAAAAAAAGAAGAAGTCCTTGCCTAAGCCTATGTTTTCAAGTGCTTAATTTTTATTTCAAATAAATTTAGTGATTCTGTTTTTATATTTGGGTTTTTGATTGATTTTGATTTGATTTTAATTCAGAGTAAGAGATATGATTCTAAATTCATCTTTCTGAATGTGGAGCAGTATTTAGAGACCAGCTTGTTAAAGATCTTTTCTCCAGGGGGCCGGGGAGTTAGCTCAGTGGTTCCGGCGCCTGTCTTGCAAGCGCAAGGACCCAGGTTCGATTCCTCGGTAACCACATAACAATACTGGGTGTGGAAACCCACACCCAGCAGCAACCAGTACCACATACCACAGTGCCGGGCGTGGTGGCTCACGCCTGTAATCTCAGCACTTGGGAGGCAGAGGCAGGAGGATTGTGATGTGAGTTTGAGGCTGAGCTGAGGGCCAGCCTGAACCACAAAGCGAGACCCTGTCTCAAAAAACCTAAAAAAAAAAAAAAAAATCTTTTCTCCAGGCTTTATTTTTATGAATTATAGAAAGGCCATTATAGTACCATGATAGTCAGTCATTACTGGGGAGAGATATCTGCTGCACTCATGCAGTCAAAAATGGGGTTTTTAAAATATGATTGGAAAATGGAGTGGTAGAACTGACCAGCTCCTATGATGACTGCTCCATGGGTCTGGCTGGAAGAGGTGGGTCATTGTGGGCATCACCCAGGAGGATCTGTCCCTTGACCTCTCTGCTCCCTGTCTGGTGTATCATGAGCAACCCTCTCTCACATATCCTGTCATATTGCCTTGCCTTGGACTCGAGCAGTGATCTTCAGTGAAGGAGAAAGTGACAGTACATGCAAGACACAAAAGCAACAAAAATAAGAGTTAATACTTCTATATAGTTGATCACAAACACATCCCTCTCATTTATAGTTCAAAATACAAACAAATGAAAGATTTATTTTCATAGTAGTGTTTATATGTAAGAAAATAAGGAAGACAATGAGAAGATCCTGAGGATATACAAGGGGAGGCAAAGAAAAGAGAATAAAGGGAAGGATTCTAAATGCACAGTGAATAAAGACATAGGGAAACTGAATCCAATTAATCTTCTAAGATAAACACTAAGTTCAGAAACCTCATAACACAGCTCTTGGTGTGGGGAACCTCACGTAAGATTTTAAGATATTGTCTTATGTAGATTAGCCTTATTACTACGTTATAAAACAGAGGATATATAGAAAAGGGTGGAAAAAGACAAAAAGCTATCCAAATAGTGAAGGTAAAGAAAGGTTGAGGCTATAGAAGGGAGATGAGGGAGAGATATGGAGATTGTACCTAACAGTTAAGAACTAACAGTCTCGCGAGAGCAGGTAACACCCGAAAAAATATTTTAAGTAGCCATGTATGATTTAACTACATGGAATGTTTTATAAATAAGAGAAAATGTATATGTGTAAGTATAATCATGCACACATATAAACAAGAGCCCACCACTCAAAAGATCAAACAAAAAAAACAAAGAAAACATACACACATGAACAAACAAAAAACCTACAAAGAGCGCCATTCCCGCAGGCTCCGGGGTCTGCAGAATGCCACCTGGCTGCCAGCGTGTCCCCTACTGTCAGGCAGCAACCTCAGCTCCTGGCTGAGTTTCTGTCACAGATGTGGTTCTGTTTCGCCCATTTCGCTTTGCTCAACCTCCTCCACTGCCCCTTTGTGCTGGGAACTGCAGAAAATTTTCTCCTTGGATGTAAGACTTCCTTACTGGGATTTATTTACTTGGATTTGTGGATATCTGCCTGCCTTGCAGATCAACTACTGGGACTACCGCGGATGTCTGCCTCACCCTGTGGGATTTTAAACTACAAAGATTACTGCACTAGGATTATTGGCTTTAAGATTTACTGGAATTTACTGGGATTTAAGGATATCTGCCCTGTCCAATGTAATCTTCAACTACAGGGATTATTCTGGGACCAACCCGTTTTATGCATGCTAGGATTATGAGCTGAAGGTTTGGTACCAAATAAAGATGCAAGTGAGCTCAGATTATGGGCTGTTTGGCACCCCCCTTCTGCTGCTGCAGTTTTTGGCATTTGGCTGTGCTGCTCAGAGTAGCAAAAGTCAAGCGTGGGCTCAGCCTTTTTTCTCATGGTTCTGACTTTGTTTGTTGGTTGTTAATCCTTTTGCAGTGGGACTCACAGGGACTGGAGTTCACTGCCAGGTTCTGGCTGCGTCTTCTTCCCTAGACTCTCACACCTTTGCAGTTATGTCCCAGTTCTCCCAAGTCTTTCTCCAGCCAGCATGTTCAGTAGTGCCTGTGGCCAGGCAGGAGAGAGTATCCCTGCTCCTCATATGCTGTTCTGGTGGCTTTCCTCTGCCCTCTTCACTCCCAGATCAAAGCAGAACTACCACTTGCTGAATTCATGTGAGCTGGGATTTTAGTGATCTCAGGGACATCGGGAAACAGCCCTGAAGGCGCTCTTCTGGACCGCTTCCTCCGTCTTCAGTGATTCTGCATCTCACTTGTTCGGTTTCATGGAACCACTCCAAGTTCTCCCTGTTCTTCCAGTCTGGCCTGAAAGCTGTTAATTGATTTGTTAACTCTTTGACATAGAGGAAGCAAAAAGGAAGTAAATAAGATAGCCATACAACATGCAAAGAATATTTCCAGACAGCAATTTCAGGAAAATTTCACATTCCTTTCTGTGCCATTAGCCCTTTGTGGCATAAATCCGTGTCACAGCATTTGTTGTGAACCATGACACCAGAGAATGGCACTCCCATTGCCAGAGAATAAACACTGAGGATGTAACTCTAGCTACCTCAGGTGGAAGATAAAGAAAATATCTAAAAAACACTTGGGATATTTTTTACCAAATAGTTTGGAAATATTGCAATTTTTCATGAAGAAATGTAGTGCCTTTACTTTAAAAAAATATAAAGATATGTGTTTCTGGTAGTAGAAGGCCTACTAATTGGGGCTAACATTATCACTGAGCAAATAGACACAAAAATAAGAACTAATAAAAAGAACTCATTGTTCACATAAGCATAAATTTTGCTCTTTTGGTTATCTTAAAATGGTTATTTTCAAACTTCTAGGCACATCATTTTTCAAAGTACATAAAAGTAGGAATCCCTTGAAGCATGTAGTTCCTGCAATGAGTGTGGAGTCAAACAAAATTTCCTACAACCTTCTTTTCAACACTGCTGTCATATTTGACAGTAATTCTACTCCAAAAATTTCCAAGGGAATTCTTTAAAGCAACTGGAAGGTGATTGTGGTGCCACCATTGTGAGTAGATGGATGGGTTAAGTATGAATGGAGGTGATTTGAAAGACAATACTTGAAGGAATCTAAAACCTTAAGAGTTTAACTTATACAGTCTTTATTTTTCAAAATCACCCTTCACTAGACTGATTCTTTTGTTTTTCCATCCCTGGAGAAATATTACTGCTGCAGAGACAGCATTGGAGAAGAATCTTATCTTTTATACCTTTTTACCTGAGTGAGATTATGGAAAGGTTTATTGCAAATGAATTTCAAAGAAGAAGCCAATAAAATGAAATTATCAGATATGGGCTATGTTGGGAGTATATTTGACACCAATAGACTTATCTATCACTATTCAAAGGTTTCCTTTCCCTGTCCATCCAGTGTGACAGATTTCTTTATTCACGTAGATTTGATTAACATTTAAATTGGACTTCCAGAAAGACATTTTCCACAATGACTGTCGGGGCAAGGATGTGAGATCTAAGAGCTAACCTCCTGAGTAAATAACTGACCACAGCTTCGGAAACCTTCTCACCCCTTCATTTCCGTCATTCCTTTGCTGGTCACACATGAGAAGAGGGATAAAAAGATATTTTCCCATAGATTCACTTGGATATTATCTTATAAAAGATATATTTTGTGATAATTGTATGGTTTCAGGCCAGAAGTGCCCTCAGTACCTACATACCACCCTCCAGCTGTGAAGCTCACACAGCACACAGAGTGAACTGAATTCAGGGATTAGGGTCTCCAGCTCAGAGATCCATAGTTCCCTGGGGTGCTGGTCTTACTGTTTTACAGTGAACTGATCAAGGTATTTCTGCGGCATGAGGCTGTCTGGCTACACTATGGTAAATCACAGAGTTCAGGTGTCTGTTGTATGATATTAAGTCATATTTGCAACCTCAATTTCAGAGCACAGAGGCAGCAAAATTATGCTACTCTATTTAGGAAGAACATACCCACCATGCAAGAGACTTCCCTCCATTCTCCAAAAGTGAAAGATGTGATTACCTCACCTAGGATATCCAACCATATTTGTTTTATATTATGTAAAGGCTCTTTGGCATTAGAGGGTTTTCACAAACCTGATTTGCAGCATGACTGGAGCAATAACAGCCATAGAACAGATGCGAGGGGTCATCTTACACTTACTGTAATTGTGAAGAATAAGCAGTCTATTAGAAAATGGTGTTGCTAGAAGGTTTCTAAGAGAAAGATCTTAGGGAAAATTTTGTAACAAAATATTAATACTAACATTTTGAATTTTCCTTTTCCTGAGAAATGATACTGCACATATTTAAAATATTTTGAAGAAAAATTTATTCCCCCGAAAACTGCTGACAAAATATAAAGCTGATACAGATGCAAATTAACATATCTTTCCTTTGTTTTTTCTAGAGATTTTATAATCAAATAGAATTTCTGTATTTATTATTTATTAGTCTGTAAAGAAAAAATGTTAATTTATTCAGCTAACTCATTTGTACTGAACTAATTTGACTAGATACTTTCACCTTGAGCAGTCATCTTAACTGTTGTAAAGAATCTGTCTCATTTAAAATATTTCTAAGTTTTCTATAATTGTTGCAGGTACAAACTTAGAGCAATTATTTGTGATTTTCATATGTAAATATTTAGTTTGAATTGTAGTTTTCATCATTTTTTAAACTTCTTTTAAATTTTAATGAAACATTAATCCAATATAATACATAACTTTCTTCAAATTATTTCAAGGTAATGCAAGTTATTTTCAGTGGCCTGAAGTCTGATTATTATTGTCAGGGATTTGACAGGGTATTATGTTGTGGTTTTAATTTGCAGTTCTCTGATTAATAATGTTCAGCAATAGTTTTATTTTTTTAATGTGTTGTTAAACAATTTTGGCACATAGTTTTATGCTTTTAATAAATACATAGGGTTAAGGAATCACCTCTGAAATTAAGATACAGAAATGTTCTATCTTCTTTCAAAGTTTTCCTCATGCTATTCCTTTGAAACTAAACCTTTTCTCATATTTATACCTAATAAAATTTTATTTTATTAGTACATTAGTGTAACACATAATGTTTACATTCCTTGTATGAAGCTGGCACATGTTAACACGTCTTAATTTCCTTTCTCATCCCCTTTCCATCTCTACCACCTTCTTTCACCTACCTCTAGTTCCTCTTGGGTTTTGTTGCTGTATGTATATGTTTATTTTCCTGATTTTGAATTGGTCCATGTGATTATCAATATTGTTTACTTATTTATACCATCTTTCTGTTTTCCTTGTATTTTCCTTACTGCTTTTTGTTATGTTTTTCTTTTTTAAACAAATCATGATTTATTGAGCATTTTGTAATATTCAATTTTATTTCTAGCTTATAATTTTAGCTCTAAAGCCATTTTCAGTGGTTGTTCTGAGGCTACATAAGTTATCTCAATCTACTTGCTGCTAATATTAAAACTCTCCACATATATTTAATCAGACTATTCTAAAAGTGCATTTGCCATTCTCCTTCCTCATGTTTGGATCTACCATTCCTATGTGCTTTATTTCTATGTATGCTTTACATCATTTAATACAGTAGCTCACTGAGGATTTTTGCATCTATATTCATTCGGGAAGCTGCTCTGTAGTTTTTCTTTTTGGTTGAGACTTTCTTTGCTTTTGACATCCGGATAACACTTTGGGAATATCAACATATTGATACTTTGACTTGAGAATATCACTTCTCTTTTTATTTCATTAAAGAGTTTGATAAGAGCTGGCATTATATTTTCTCTTAATTTCTTGTAGAATTCAGCAATGAAACCATCAAACCTGGGTTTTTCTTTGTTGGTAAGTTTTAATTATGTTTTCCATTTCATTGACTGACATTGAGTTACTTGGAATTCTAATATTTTCTTGTTTCATCTTTGGAAATTCGTAGAAATGTGCCAATTTCTTCTATGTTTTTGATCTTACTACAACATAATTTCTCAAAGTAGGTATTGATCTTCTGGAATTCACCCAATCTGTTGTGGTTTCACCTTTTTCATTCCTAACTGTATGAATTTGAGTTTTTCTTTCCTTTTTTAATTTTAATTTTTAAATTTAGTTTATTGATTTAAGTATACATTATGAAATTCATCATTGAGAATTTGTACCTGTATGAGATATATCTTGATTCTTATTTTTTCCCATTAGCCCACCCTCCTTTCTGTCCCTTCACCCATATATATATGGGTGTCCCTTTTCCCTTTGAAGATTTTCTTTTTACTTCACAATACCTATTATGCATTTTGGACTTCATTTATACCTTCAGTTTCTCACATTAGAAAAATGATATAGTATTTATATATGTATGTCCTATTTATTTCACTTAAGAATATGTCCTAAATGTGCATCCATTTAGCCATAAATGTTTCTAATTGATCACTTGTTATGTCTGAGTCATACTGCAATTTATTTTTTTTAAAAATCTTTATCCAGTCATCTGTTGATGGGCATTTGGGTTATTTTAATAATCTAGCTATTACAAACTGAGATGGGATAAACATGGGCACACATATATCGCTGTGGTATGATGCTTCTAATTCTTATTGGACTATACCCAAGCTGAGAAATAACAGGATCAAATGGACCTCTAATTTCAGTTGTTTGAGAAATGCTCACGCTGATCTCCACAGTAGTTGCATCAGTCTATATTCCTATCAGAAATGGAGAAGGTTCCTTTTCCTCACAACTCTGCCAGCATTTGAAATAAAAGGAATAAAGATAGGAAATGAAGAAATCAGATAGTCATTATTTGTGGAGGACATGATACTCTTACCCCAGACCCCCAAAACTCCAGCAAATAATTTTTAGATTTAATAACTAGATTCAGTAGAGTAGCTGAATAAAAGATTAATTCCCAAAAATCAATAGCCTTAATAGCCAAAAATCAATATATATCAAGGCTATATATATATATATATATATATATATATATATATATATAACAAACTCACTGAAAAAGAAATTAGAGAAACAACTCCTTTCATAATAGCATCCCCCAAAAAAGAAAGAAATATCTAAGAATCAATCTAATGAAAGAAGTGAAAGATTTATTCTGAAAATTATAGCACTCATAAAGAAATCGAGGAGGATATCAGAAAAGGGAAAGGTGTCCTTTGTTTCTGGGTATAAAGAACCAATATACTGAAATGGCCATATTTCCAAAACTCATATGTAGGTTTAATACAATCTCGATGGAAATTCCAGTAGCATATTTTACTGTACTAGCACAGACATTATAAAAATTTTTCTAAAGCCAGAAAAGACTGAGAATAGCAAAAGCAATTCTAGGTAATGAAGATAAAGCAAGGGTATCACAATCCTCAACTTGAAACTTGACTATAAAGCTACTATGATAAAAAAAATGGCATGGTACTGACAAAGAAAAAGACACAAGGACCAATGGAATAGATTAGAAGACAAAGAAACAATTCCAGACATACTAAGCCACGTCATTTTTGATAAAGAAGCCAAACAATCTCATTGGAAGAAAGATAGCCTTTTCAATAAATTGTGTTGGAAATATTGGGTCTCAACGTGCCAAAGATTAAAACTAGACCCATATCTCTCACCATATACTAAAATAAAATCAAAATGATTAAAGATCTAAATATTAAAATAGATACCCTGACTGGAAGAGAGGCTAGGTATAACTCTTGAAGACACTGGTATAGGAAAAAGACTTCATGAACAAAAGTTGCTCATGAATTATCACAAATAATCAATAATTGGGAATTTTTTTCTATTAAAAGGTCTCTGAATAGCAAGAGAAACCACCAACAGAGTAAAAAGATAACTTACAGGATGAAAAAAAAATTACCAGATCTTTTTAAAAATTGATTTTATTGGTAAATTTTATATATATATATATATATATATATATATATATATATATATATATATATATATGTTATGATCACATTCAACATTGAAAACCTTGTATCTGTACATGGCACATCTTAATTCTCATCTTTTCCCAATACTCTACCCTCCCTACAACCTTGCTTCCTTATATGCATAGGCTTTATTTCCTTTTTTTCTTTTTTGACCATTACATTTTTTCTTTCCCTTTTTTTACATCCCCCCACCTTCCTTTTCCCTTCAAGTACAGGCCTACTATCTAGAATATAAAAAGAACACAATAAATCAGAGACCTTCAAATTAAAAAACCCAATCCAAAAAGGGCATCTGATATGAACAGACATTTTTAAGATGAAGAAGCAGAAGCAGCAAATAAATACATGAAAATATTTTCAGTATCATTGGTCATCTGAGAGATGCAAATGAAAACATCACTGAGATTGCACCTAGCTCCAGAGAGAATAGCTGCTTTGAAGAAATCAATTAATGTCCATTTTCCTCTCAGTCTACTGTTAGAAAGTTTCTGTGGCTGTGTTTTCAAATTCATAGATGTTTTTCTTCTTTAGTGTCAAATTTGTTCTTCTTGTCCAGTGGATATTTTATTTCACACATTTCATTTTTCATGTTTGAAAGTTTCACTTTCTCATATCTTTAATATTTGCTATTTAGTATAAACAATGAAAACATTTATAATATTTATGACAGTGCTTTAAATGTCTCTGCCTATACTTCCATAATTTGTCACTAATTTTTCTGTTGCTGAAGGTTATAATTTCTTCACTTTTGGCACAACTAGAATTTTCTAATTAGAACTCCCATGTGCCAGACTTTATGTTACATTATTTATAGGGAAGGGAAAATTACTAGAACCTTTGAAATTAAGTTCTAGTCTCCTGTGAGCTTGGTAGCACAAGGTGAATTAATTAATAGAAAGAAACAAGACTTATAGAAGTTGAGCTTGGGCCTGATCCAGGCTGCTCTGAGTAGCAAGGATACCTCCAAACTCTGCTTGCACATCTTTTATTGTGTGTATCTTGATATCTGCAATAGTCATTGAAGAATTAATTAGATGAAAATCCTGGTGTAGTTCTGCCCTGGAGCATCACAGTGTGTGGGACCAGTGGGTCTTTGTTGTTACTGGAGGTGAAGATAAGAGTTAAATCTTCAGATCTGGGTGTGTCCGACCTGGTCTGCAGTCAGGAAAGCTTGGCCCAGTCATAACCCCAATTGTGCAATAGTGTTGTTCTCTACAATTAGCAAATGCTTAAATTATGTCATTTTGTTTTTAAAATATTAGTTTTATTTTAGGGCTGCAATGAAACATTCTCTTGTTTTAGTTGAATCTGGTAGAGATTATTTTTAAAGTATTTCTATAGTACTCAAACTAAGATTTGAGCCCTGTAAATTCTCTACAGATTACCGAGATTTTCATGTAGTTCTTTGTTCTCTGGCTGGAAAGAATTTAGCTGTCCTAGAGTAATTTAACCATTACTCTGGGTACATGTTGGCAATTATTTACCTATTTCTGCACTGTTTTTGCTTGGATTTGACTTTGTCCTTCACATTTATAGATGAGTACTTCACCATAAGCTCAGGGCTACATCTTTGTAAATTTCTGTATCACTTTATCTGTTATTTGCTCTTTTCTAATGATTTTCCTTTATTATTTCAGGTACATTTACCTCCTTGAACTCCTTACTCTGTCTCTGAAAACCCAGAAAGAGAACTAGTCCCAGTCACTTCATCAGAAGTATAAGTTTCATATTAGGAATTCAAGTCTGCATTGTATTTCTGGATTTAATATAGTATACTGGAAAAAGGTAAGAATTTATCCTACATTTGTATACTAAGTAAGAATGGAGACTTCCTTAACTGAAATATGTCAGAGAAGAATGCTTTTGTGGAGGAAAGCTCATTCATAAACTATCCATGAGCTAGTCAAGGACAGATGCTGGGTAAGTAATTAAAAGTATATTCATTGGAGTTCAGGAAAGAGGCCTGGCCTGAGACACAATTGAGGACCATGAATATACCTGGTACTAACACATAATGTACTTTGTGCTGCTCTGTGTTCAGCAGGGGAAGAAGTATAGACACAGCAGAGAGGGAGCCAACTGACCAAGCCAAGGGTGCTCTACAAGGCAGAAGGATGTGACTCTAGGAGTGTACAGCACAGGCTGGGGTTTGGAGTCTAGGTGAAGCTGCCTTCATGATAATTCACGACAAGATATTTGAAGCTGCTTCTCTGTGTATACTTTCCAGTCTAGGTGATGAAAAGATGAACAACTGTGAAGACTTTGCTACCCTTTCCAGAGAACTCAGACTCCACCTGGAATACTGGTATCACCCAAAAGTTAGCAAAGGAGAAGGAAGCAGCATTAAGGAAATCCCCCATGCAGTGGAAAGCTCAGAGAGAGACAGAGAGAAAGAGAGAGACAGAGACAGACAGAAAGACAAACAGACAGAGAAAGACAGACAGACAGAGAGAGTGTGCAATAGCCTCACAGTATTGGTTGGACTTTTTGACATTATCCTGAGGATGGTGGAGTATTCTGGCTAAGTCTCCTCTGGTGTTACTGATATTTTATTACTGTGCTTAAATGAGTAACTGCACAAATTATTGATGATCCATGATCTCACTTAGATGCTCTGTTAAAGCTGGAATTCTTACAACACTTTCCAGTTTTCTTCAAGTATTTCCTCTGTTAAGGTTTGAAAAGTTGTTAGTGTCATTTTGTTTTGAGATACATTTGTTCTGGTATTATATGTATGGGAATTGTCTCTTTCATGCCTGAAGGCCATCAAAGTAATTGTTCACCTTCTCATCATTCTGTTGCTGAAGGCTTTTTTCTTACTCAAGAGATGGTCATTCTTGTCCGTTGTGGGAGTTAGTTGGTCAATATTTTACTCATTTATCTAGTTTTTATATTACTGATAGTATCTGTGGTTCAACCTAAGAATTGGAATTACATCCACGTAGCAACAAACAGTCTTATTTTCTTGACTTACAGAAATGCAGTGCTCAGATTTCACAATGTCTGCCTCTTTCCTGTTTTCTTTCCCTTTGCTTATTATCTTCCCCCAGGAACAAAAACCCTGTACAGAGCATACCTTTGACAATGGTCTTCTAAGCAGGCATTTTAAGCAATAGATTATTTCACATGATGATCTCTGTACTCAGAGCGCTGAGAAGCTCACTTTCTGTGGAGAAATTCTCTTCACCACATTTATCTACTGCAACACTGAAAGCTACTTCAGGCTGCGGAGTTACCTGTCTGCCACCCAAGGGGATGTGAGGATTAGAAAGGGGCTAATGGGGCCGGAAGAGCGCCCAGGGACTAAGGTTAGCAGCAGGCGGCTCGGGAAATGGCGACTGTGCCACTGAATCTGCACCGGGTTTGGAGCTTACTGGCCTCCAGGCCCACGCTGGAAGAGCGCCCAGGGACTGAGTTTAGCAGTGGGCGGCTCAGGAAGCGGTGACTGCGGCACCGAGTCTGCGTCACGCAATCTGCGCCAGGTTTGGAGCTTACTTGTCTCCAGGCTCACACCAGAGGAGTGCCCAGAGACTGAGTTTAGCAGCGGGTGGCTCGGGAAGCGGTGACTGCAGCACCGAGTCTACGTCACTGAATCTGCGCCGGGGCTAGAGCTTACTGGCCTCCAGGCCTGCACCGGAAGAGCACCCAGGGACTGAGGTTAACAGGTCAGAGTCTGATTTTCTCCACAGTAACTGCAGAAGCACATCCAGTCAGCTTGTATTGGTCCCAATATAGACTGCAAAGAGCAACCCAGGAAACACTGCTATTTTAATGTTCCTAACTATTAAAAGGAAAGTAACTTGGAACAAACAGTGCCAGAAAACATGGCAGGTCAGAGATGAGGAAACACTCCAAATCTCAGACACAAAGATCCTCACCTCCAAGTAACACAGGGGGGAGGGAGATAGAGAAGTGTGAAGCCCAGTCTCCAGGGCCCTCAGAAATGGTAACCAAAGCAGATCTAGTACAATGGAAATCAGAGCTGATCTCTGAGATGAAAGCAGAGATGTTGGACACTGTCAACATGATGATTTATAAAGCTAAAGAGGAAATCATGGAGCTGATAGAATGCAAGATAGCAAAAGCACTGGAACCTTTTAAACACCTACAAGCAGAAGCCCAGGAAATTAAGAAAGAAAATGAAAGCTTGCGCAATAGAATGAATTTGGCAGAAGACCGAATTTCAGACCTAGAAGACAGGATCTCAACCAATGAACTGGAAAAGCATAATCT
>PVIR01037450.1:0-15101 GCA_004026965.1 Petromus typicus | reverse complement strand
CTCCATGTAAATAGGTAGGTGATGAGCGGTGATACTGAATTGCGGCAGTTTTTGTCTAAAACACCCCCCACTACTGGCCCACTGAGGCGCTGCAGCTCCAGCACGTGCCTCTCACTGTGACATCACAGATGAACAGGTAGAGTCAGTGGCGCCAGCAGGAAGGAATCCTGGATTTAGGGGCATCATGCAGGAGGATGACCAGTAATGCAACACAGATCTGAGTGAGAAGCAAGAGAAACAAAAACACAACAGCTCTGTCCAGGTGATGAGCATCAATCCCCGGGCAGACTTAATTCACAGAAACTCTCCACTGAACTCCTTAGGGTCCTCATCACTAAACAAGAGCACAAATGAAAGGTCAAAAATATGCTGAATTGTGAATTCTGTATGTTAAAATCAATGTACAGTGGCCTGTTTTCCGATTGAAATAAAATTATAAGCTTAAAAATATACACCTTTGAAAAGCAAGTGGCTGTAAATACTTAAGGAATGTGACTGTATGGACATAGAGACCTTACAGAAAACACTCATATAATCCTCCGAGCTGTCCCTCTCCGCATCACACCCGAGCTTCAGTAATCAGGGCTCTAGTTCCTCAGTCCTCCGAACTGCACAACCAAATCCAAGATTCATCAAAGAGAGAAGATGCTTGGCTTCTTCATCTTTGATCTGTTCTTTCTTTCATGGAAATGGTATGATTTGGATTACTGCAAGTGATACTACTCTATAATGTCAGTCAGAAGACAGAGCTGTAAATCCACCACTCTCCCATTCTAAATATAGTAATCTTCTAGAATTACATGTTCTTTAAATGTATGATATTAACAAAACTGGTCACTTCAAAACTCCCTGATAAGCAAATTTTCTCATTTGATGAATGCTAATGGAGAATCTCTTTCTCACATTAAAACTATGGCACATACACAAATGCAAATCTGACATTTTTAGTATATATGCACTGTGTGTGCATGTGTATACTACACCCTCAAACCTGATAGGTTTTATGTATATATGATAGTTCGTATATATTTCTTATACACATAAATATATTTTTATGAAAGCCCTTGTCATGAGTTACAAGTAAGGGAATCATTCTGAACCACTTTTTGGCATGCATATGGTGAACTTGCCCTTCATTTACATTCAGTTACTTATGGCGGATGCACACATAATGTGATTAAGGCACAACAGCCTCATTACACACTCTAGTTTGTTATCCAATTAAGCAATATTCACCTAGCATTTAACTATGCTTCAATGTGAACTTCTTTTTCTTTCACAAAATTTGGAAAAGATGCAAGCAAAGGCAAAATAAAGTCATTTGGGTTGAGTATCTCTGCATAATTTAATAGCATCCACTTACTTTTTATTTTTATTTTTTTTTATTTATTTTTTTTGGGGGGGTGACAGGGTCTCACTTTGTAGTTCAGGCTGGCCCTGAGCTCAGCCTCAATTTTACATCACAGCAATCCTCCTGTCTCTGCCTCCCAACTGCTGGGATAATAGGCGTGAGCCACCACGCCCGGCACTGTGGTATGTGGTACTGGTTGCTACTGAGTGTGAGTCTCCATGCCCAGTATGGTATGTGGTTACCGGGGATCGAACTTGGGCCCTTGCGCTTGCAAGACAGGCACCAGAACCACTGAGTTAAATCTCCAGCCCCCACTTACTTAATTTTTAAATTCCTCTCTTGATTGTCCATCCAAACTTTTCATCTATCTACCTCAACATCTCTGATTCTATTAATGTATCCATTCATTTTCTACCCCTAAGTTGTTTACAAATACATGTTCATGTGTCTATCCAGTCACTGCCCCAAATGATAATGACTTCTTTGCTATTTTGCTTTCTAAACCTTTTCACTTGAAGACTATGTTACCCTGCACGATTCTACAGCAGCGAGAGACAGGCACAGGATGCTCATTCTTGGAGCCAGCTCTGAAGATGAAAGAATGGCGATTGTGCAGAAGATGGAAATGGAAGGCAACTGAGCAAAGTGCTCTTAAGAGCTCCTATAGTTGACAAAGTCCTCCATTAACAACAACTCTCTGTGTGCACCTGTGTGCATGCGTCCATGTTCACGTACATGAAGTATAATCAAAGCAAGAGTTGTCTTTACTTGGAAAGCCTGGGAAGTTCTCACTTTGTCCTCATGTGAGTCATTTCTACTCACTTCAATCCACTCCAAAGGAAAAATATTACCCAAGTTTCTTGTGCTTTTCTCTAGACAGAAGTAATTTCCAGGAAGACTTCTCCAAACTTGTCTTAACTTATCCACTGAAGCACTATTCTATAATCCAAAAGGCATATGAAGAAGAGAGAGGTGAATAAGGACAGACAGCATCAAGAGATGAGGATCCACAGTCATAGGAAAGTATCATTTGCCTAGAATTAAACAGTGCTAACAGAATACAGCACTGAGGACTCTCTCTCTTGTCTTATCCTGTGGCTCTGATCCCTGTGTGATCAGAGTGGGGCTTAGGGAAAGGTGAATGGATTGTGCAGTACTGCACTTGTCAGTGAGCTGCTCCAGGGATGATTTCAGAGCTAAACATACCCAGTTAGATGTGGGTCACTGGAGACGTGGCCTGGAAAGGTGCACTGCCCTTCCTGGTCCTCCTTTCTCACTTTGCTCCCAGGCTGCCGGGATATGGAGCAGCTCTCCCTCCAGCAATCTCTTCTACCTCCGTGCGCTTGACGCTAACCATGGGCTGAAACCGTGAGCCACAATGAACCACTCTTACTCTAGGTCAAGGGGGTCTGATATTATGTGTCAGCAACAAGAAAACTGACTGAGACAAGAGCAAATGGAGAAACTGAAGGTGTCTACAAGATAAAGTACAGTAACACCAATCACTCACGGCTGTCTTTATCCTACCCTATCACAGCCACATGCTTCCTGCTGTTTTCCTTCGCTACTCTTTCTCTTCATGATTTTTCCATTTCCCTCATCTAGGGCTGTAGCGGCAAACCTATGGAAATTGTGTCATTTGTTTTTTCTTTTAGAACAAAAGATATTCATATGCAAGTTGTTTTTTATAAACAGAAACTTGGTGATTCAGGTGTAATTGCAGGTTAGCACTTTCTGATGTATGAGTTTGAGATCGCGGTTTGGGCGCCCATCTCTGAGGTTCACCACCGCTGACCCGGGGCTGACACTTGTCTCCAGACTGCAGTTTCATAAGGAACACTATCGGAGTGGACTGCATCATCACACCATCAGAATGACTCAGTGTTTCTCCAGCTACACCACTGACAGTTGGGCTGGACAACTCTTTGTTGAGCGTCTGTCTGCCCCACACACGGTATGATGCACAGCAGCATCAATGGCATCTACTCCAGATTCTAAGAAGTGTCTCCAGACATTGCCATATATTGCTATAGGGAGCAAAAAACCACTGGAATGGCTGAATTTTTCTCTATTCCCTAAGTATTTCTTGAGATGGAGAGGAGAAATAAAAGGAGAGAGCAGAGAAAGAGTTCTCTCACAGGAGATGTCTCAGGAAGCATTTTTATCAAATAGGTACAATCAATTCTTTTGTGCATTACAATGCTTGACAATCTCAATACCCTGGATTTATTTTTCTTGATATCATATAGGTTACAGATTGCATAGATGCCATCAAGATGGAAGAGCCTTTGTATTTGGACCTAAGAAGTTTTATAGGCAGAAATTGTCAGCAAGCTATAAATATCCAACACATTCTTGTTATGACCCACGATGTATTATTAGGCTAAGGCCAGATGTCATCTTTGAGGCTCAGTGCTTTGTTAGCAGTTCACTGTGAATTTGGAAGACGGAGAAACTAAAGCCAGGAAATATTTAACCGGTGAGGAGCTGCCATGCCATGTATAGACACTAATAAGGTGTCTTGGGCGCATGGGTACCTACATAAATGCTGTTTTTCTCCTGAGTTCTCCTACTCTTAGAAAATAGTCCACTAAAATCCCAGGCACAGATTACTGAGCTGACAAGAATGTCTCAGTTTTTAAAACTTACTAGTGCCTATTCATGCTTTTCACAATTAATTATCCAAGAATTTTTAATATCATCTCATACATAAATTCATTAAAAAGCATAAAAGACATTTTTATTCTTGTTCCTTAAAGCTGTTTCTTCTATAGCTCCTCTAACCTACACGAAGACAGTCAGATTCTTGCCATTACAGGTTCTACATTAGTAAACAAAAATATGGTGTTAAACTTTTTGCTAGTTGGTTTAGCCATTGTTTACCTAAAAAATTTAATGGCATTGTATATTTTTTTACATCTGCATCTGAATATTTAGAAAAAAATCTAGAAAACATTCCCATCAGCTCAGCTGCACCTGGCATTGGATATACCTATTCTTCTTATTTTATTGGGTATTTTTACTTTTGCTTTCAGGATCCGCCCTCTCCTTGGCCGCCATCTTTGCTACTGCTTGTCTTGGTCTCCTTGGCTCTTGACTGGTGTTCTCCTGAGTCTGCTCCTCATGATGTTGGAGATGCACAGACACAGGACACTGCCTCTCCTCTTCAGCGACACCCCCCGGGCTCCTCACCTCCGAGCTCCTCTTCCTAAGTGCCATCCATTTACTGATACATCTCCCATCTCTATCTCTGGGCCTTGACTTTTCCCTGAGCTTTAATACTCATGGATTCAATTTTCTATCTACCAGTCTCTTGGATCTAACAGGTGCACTAAAATTAGTGTGGCTGAGAACAGAAGTCTTTATTCACCATTTCTCTGACTCACTCTTCCCTTACGATCTCAGTCAAATGTGAGAGCTTCCTCTCTGCTCTTTTACTCCACTATTTCTCCATTATTGTGCTCAGAAAGTTCCTCCACACGCTGCCCTTGAACTCTGGCCATGTTAATTCTAACAGATCTCTCTTTTGGTTAAGATTCCTGTCTAAGGAGCAGATCTTGGGCTTCCTGATTGTTTGACAACTCTTGATAAGGAATTTTTCTGCTTTCAAGAGCTCTACTTCCTCTTCTCATAACACACAGAGGAAGCAGAAGGGGTGACGTTGCTGATATTCATCCTGATCACTACCACAGTTACCCTTCCTGCTGACTGCACAAAGCTCTCTAATGTGACTTTCACATTATAGCAGTCTTGACACCAGGGTCTGACTTCATTGCAATAAAACAAAAACAAAGCAAGACTGTGATATAGTCAGAGAAATATCATTAATTCTTTTGCATATTTATATTACCAAATATTAAATGAAATAAATGTCCATATGATATTCTAGAGTTTCACCCATCTCCCAATCTCTGTGGATATTTATGAACATGACAACAAAAATACAGCAAGAACACCCATGATTAAAATTTAAACACCAAAACAACATGATAGCAAACAGTAAATGAATGTAGGAGCATTATAAACATAACTAAGAGAAATGCTTAAAATACTGTGGTAAATATGCAAATGTTCAAAACATACATGATTAAAAAGTACAAACTTTTTAAAAGAAAAAAACAGCCCCATAAAATCTTGTAGTTGGCAGTGTCACTTGTCAGATAGCAGTTCCACCTTAAAAAACTCCATACCTTTCAAAGTCCACATACTTCCACACAGTGGCTCTAGGTAAATATACTAAAAAAACAGTCCTAAGAATGATGTGTTTTACCTAACAATCGATGAAGAAAACACTCTAGAAGGTTTTGTTTTTTGTTTTTAGGGTTTTTTTTGAGACAGGGTCTCGCTTTGTGGTTCAGGCTGGCCCTTAGCTCAGCCTCCAACTCACATCACAGCAATCCTCCTGCCTCTGCCTCCCGAGTGCTGGGATGACAGGCGTGAGCCACCACGCCCGGCACTGTGGTATGTGGTACTGGTTGCTGCTGGGCGTGAGTCTCCACGCCCAGTATGGTATGTGGTTACCAGGGATCGAACCCGGGTCCTTGCGTTCGTAAGACAGGTGCCGGAACCACTGAGCTAAATCCCTGGCCCTCTAGAAGGTTTTTTTAATCAAAATAAAATCACCTTATGTGAGTTCTCATTCTGTCAATCCATCCAAATGGTAAAAAGGATTCTAGAACTGTAGGACATACTCTTTGAGAAATGAGAGAACACCGAAGCCATTTCTGTCATGTAACCTCCAGATAACCTGCTTTGGAAGAGTGTAGAGGGTTTCTACTGGCAGGAGATGAAACTACTCAGATGGCTATAAAGAACTGGGCCTTCTTTAAACTGTTGCTGTTGTTACTGTTCTTGCAAAGAAAGATAAACAGGAAATTTCAGGTATCAAAAAACATACACCAAAACCCAAAGTGAGGAGGTAAACCAGGACTGATGTAGACAGTCACCTGCTACATGATATCAATAGGGACAGCACATTAGCAAGTGGTCCGATCGACAGCATCTCCTAGTGATGTGAACATCATGCCCATCACGTGTTTGCGAACATACACTCTAAGAGACTCACAGGACAACCAAACTACCTAATGATGCATAGCTCAGAATTCACCCTGGTTGTTAAGTGACCTGAAACTCTACTGAAACTGCTGCCCAAATGAAGGTATAAAATGACCAAGAAAGATTATTTTGAGAACCTGTCGGTATGTGACTTTCCCATATCGTTGCTAAGAGGGAAGGATTTAGGGGTGTCTCGGAGAAACACCCCTGGCATACGCAAGCTTTGCAGAAGTTCCTTACTCTCTGGGGTGACACTCACTGTGTCTGGATCATGCCTGAGGGATCTAATGCGTAAGAGCTGGCCAAAGAGGTCTGTCCAGCACAGGAGCAACCAGGAAGCTGGACGAGAAACTGATTTCCAAAGTCAGTTTGGGGAAAGGACAACTGCACTCTCTGAAAGATCTAATGTGAGTCAGACAAAAGACAGAGGGAGACTGGGTAGACCAGCTCTCATCCAAAAGACCAGCAACGGCCAATCCGATTGCTTTTTAGAACTTTTGTTTGGGCCTGTGGAAAGCAGAAGCCATCTTGGGCCATGAAAATATCTAGTCCAAAGGTGAAGCTGATAGAAAAAGAAAGTAAATTAGAAAGGTACAAAGATGGACATGAACCATGGTTAAATGGTACGTGAAATCCACCTGGATCTGGGTTTCCTGTGTATGGGACCCTAGCGTTCCTTTCTCTCTTCAGCTGGCTTGAGAGGAGCTTTTTGCTGTTTGTCAGTGAAAGAACCCCAGTATATAACGCTTTTCCATAGGACCTACAGGAAAATCTTTCAGGGACAAACCCTGGAAAACCATATAACTTTACGAGGTTCTTAGAGTAAACCTAGAAAACATATATACTCTAAATCAAAATGAGACATGCATGGAAAAATGGACTTCTCTTGCTGGAAAGGAAGAAAGAAAAAGAGTCAACCGTACGTTACCTGATAGTGAACTCTCTGGGAGCCAGAAGAAACCGACTGCAAGTCCTAATAAAAAAAAAAAAAAAGAAAAAAAATTCAGACCTTACAATTACTTTGAACAAGCTGACCAACAACTTAAGCAATGGGATTTCCAATTTATCGTTACTATGCTGATCTCCAAAGCATCTAACCCAACAAAGAAGGTAATAGGATGAATAATAACACCTTAAGTTTAATTGGGAGAGACCAGTGTTAACTAAGGCACTATAATTTCAAGGATAGAGAAGGCTAAAGGCATAGAGCAGACAATTTTGTTATAATAAATGCGGATCAAATATAATTTGCATCACTTTTTTTTTTGGGTTTGTAAAGAAGTCATCTAAAGTCCTCTAAAAACTCTGGGGAATACTTCTTTATTTGTCATGGCAATTGTATTTATATTCATAAGTCACTTGGCACACTTGGATTTCCATAAACTCAAAGAGAGTATCACTAAACCTTTTGTAACATTATCACAACATGCAAATTAACAAGCTCAAATTGAGTAAGGCTTTACTGGAAGATTCTGAAAGCCTGGCTTCTTTTACAAAGTCTCATCTCTGAGTTGTCAGCATTGCCAGGTCCCCGGGCTTCCTTGCTAATGAGTGCAGTGCGTCTGTTGACAGATGTCAGCGGTTCCGTGTACCTGTCCTCGTGTCTGCCCTCCACAGGGCCTCAGAATTTCATCTCTGTGCCCAAGGTAGTTTTAAAACTTTTCCACTTTATTTGTTGAGTTTACTTCTCCTTTTTCTTTTTTGGCAATTCTACTTCTAGTTGACTCCTGTCAACTCATTAATCATGTACTTTACCATTGGGAAGTCTTGTTAGCAAAGTTGTTTGAGTTAAATTTATACCAAAAAGAGAAAGCTTTTTTTTTTTTTTTTACCAGTTATGAGCCAATTTTATTGCAAATTTCATTGTGACATTCCAAAATAAAATATAAGCATTATTTTGAAAATTGAGATGCCATGAATTCTGAGAATATGAATTTGGACATGAAATACAGGCTAAAAATTTCACAATTTTCCTTTTTTAGACAGGGTCTCGCTTTTGTAGTTCAAGCTAGCACTGAGCTCAGTCTCAAACTCACAGCAATTCTCCTGCCTCTGTGTCTCAAGTGTTGGGATTATAGGCGTGAGCCGCCACGCCTGGCACTGTGGTATGTGGTTCTGATTGCTGGTGGATGTGAGTCTCCACGACCGGCACTGTTGTATGTGGTTACCGGGGATCAAACCTGGGTCCTTGCACTTGTAAGGCAGGCACTGAAACCACTGAGCTAAATCCCCGGCCTAAAGTTTCACCAGTTTTACCTGGTTTAATTAGTCACACTTCATCCCAATAGCTAAACGAACCAGCAGTATAAAATTTGTTAACTCCTGCTCTCGCCACATCAGTATTTAAAATTTGTCAGCTCTCTCTAAGTTTCTGCACTCATAATTCCACCTCTACTTTTATCATTGATAAAGAAAAAACAATTAATTTTTTCATGACTGTATTCTTTCCATCTGAATTCATTTCCATCAAGAGAAATTCAATCTAATATCCACATCTAAGTGGCTACAACTTGGAGGGGTTTAGACATCACATAATACTGTCATATACTAATTTATGTAAATGGGGCAGAGCCGCTTATCTAGGGACATCCATCAGAATCACTCAACTATTTGAAGAGAAAAGCCTCATCTGAGAGAGATGATTCTCATGAGGGTCTTTCATCAAGAAACAATAATAAAGAAATGGCATTGGAAGGTTTTGCTGTTTGTGAAATGCCAACAATAACCACCCTCGAAAAAACAAAAATTTCAAAAACAGTCATTGATTGTTGATGAATTTGGGTCTCTTAATTTTATTGGCACATATCAGATTTGTGGGGGTGTAACATACAGGATCTCTTTCTTTCAGATTCCAAATGGCAAGACCAGATTGCATAAGGAAAAAAAATAATGGATTACTCTTTTGTGTCCTGACAAATTTCCATGAAATATGAAAGATTTCCCCCCCGTAGAAGTTTCAATTTTAAAAATATCTAGTTGTCTCTGACTGTATCTGTGCCAGATACAAAACATGAAAGTAACCTCAAATGTCAGTGGTCTTTCATTATTTATCAGTGCTGTTTGAAATTCTATCTAGCTCACAAAATACAGGTATGTAGTCTGGCAAGAGGACAGAAGTTCCAAGCTGCAGTTACAACCCTTTCCCATCACCTCCACCAGGAGGGAAGAGCAGGGGTGGTAGAGGCCTGCAGGGTGTGCTCCAGGACGAGCTGCCACATTTGCATTTCCTCACCAGCTGTTTCATTCCCAAGATATACATATGGCTGGTAAGTGTTCATAAAGGGAAAGCAGAGAAAAATAAACAATTGGTTAAATACACTCACCTCCTGTAGACGGTCTATGTACATACGGCAAGTCTCCAAATCACAGTCTCCACGGACGACTAGAATACCCAGAGGAATGGCTAAAGGGGAAGGAAAAAAGAGAAATCTAAAATAGCATATTTAATTTGTCTACACTGGCATAAGTATTTTTCATGCTTTAAAAAAGTAGACATCATAAATGTTACAGGATTTGAAGAGGTCCCCAGACAGTGGAGTACACGCTGGCCCCTGCGCCTGGACCGTGCTGTCAGTCTCTTCTCGTGTGCGGTGATCATGAAGTTCTCCCACAGGACGCATGCTACCCCTGCTGTCCGGCCCACATCTCATACGCTCTCCACAGGCCTGCTGGGAGCTGTCACATCATGCTAACAGTGGACTGGCCACACTGACTCAGCCTATAATACACGCTGCACTTGCAACACAGCATGAGGACGCAGCCCAGAGAGAAGCCAAACATTCCTGATTCTGGACGTTTACCCCTTTCTCTGCCAATGCACAGGCCTTCATCTTCTGTCGGTGTGGAATAATTCTGTTTTTATGAGTTCTTTAAGGAACTGTCACTACCGGTGACAAAAACCAGAATTAAAGGCACAAAAATCTGAAGAAAAAGAAGTAAAGGGAGAGAAGTAGAAAGAAGAAGAAAAAGAACACAGAAGAGGTGGAGGAGGAGGACAACTCCAGTGACAAAAAATATAACAGGAAGAATCAACAAATGACATTAAATCACAATAAAAGTTTTGCACAGCAAAGGAAACCACTAAGAGAGTGCTGGTATAAACTACAGTCAAAAAGATGAAAGTCTTTGTGACTTTCCAGCAGAGCTTCCAACAGTTGAAGCCAGGCAGGGACCAGAGATTAACTTCCACCGTCTTGTGAACCTTCATCCAAAAGTGATGGATCTTTCTACCTTTTCACGAAGAGTTTTAGGCTTGCAACTCAGTTTTCCCAAATGACTGTCTCTGTTTTAGGCATGCATATACTAGTAGTAAATCTATAACTACGAAGGAAAGAGAAAACACCTAGTATAGTGATTATCCTAGTACAGGACAGCTAAAGGGAGGCACTTGTTCTGTGCCTCACTCTGAGTGCTGGTACATCTATGGCTACCTTACTATTAATATTTAAACCTATGTACTTTATATACACATTGTGTTGTTTAATTATATATAGCAACCTGACTGGGCTACAAGATGCCCAGAGTGTGGCACGGGATCACTTCTGGCAGTGAGGGTGTTTCTGGAAGAGGGTATCAGTGGGCTGCCAAAACCTGACCCACCCTTGTCAATGTGGGCAGGCAGCATCTGATGCACGATAGGCTCAGACAGCAGAAAAGGAAGAGTGGAGTTTTTCTCCTTCAGCTGGGTCATGCATCTTGTATAGCTTTCAGCTATCACAGTTCTTGCTTTTCTGACGACTCCAGAACTTCATCAGTGACAACTTGGACCCTCAGTGTGTTCTCAAGCCCTCAGCCACGGAACAGAAGACCGACCATCAACCATGATGATTGGCAGGTCTTGGTCTTGACCTGACTGACACTGCAAGCTCCCCAGCTTGCAGAAAAGGTATTGTGGGACTTGAGCTCCACAGCACATGAATCTATCCTCACACCAGATCTCCTCCATGCATCTGTGGGTTCTAACAGTTCTGTTTCTCCAGTGAACTCTGTTTCATATAACATATTCCACAACATAGGGAGAAGGCAGTCATCTGAAAACCAAGAAGAGAATCCTCAAGAAGATGATGTGAGTTGAAAGATTCAGGTACAGAAATAGGGGAGAAATTATGGCGTTAACCGGGGATTCTCTGTCCTGAAAAAAATTATGCTACCAATTACTTATTTCCAGCCAAGACACCAGTCCTGCCCTGCTCTCCTCCAGGGCTTTCCCCCAACCTCTGTTAACCTCTTCCCTGATTTCTGCTTTTTTAAATGCCTTATAATCCAGAATGTGATTAAATTAATGGATTGAGAAATCCATTATCCATTCACATGGGCATGCTTCGGATTTTATGTTTGAAATCAAATGCCAACAGGTCGGGCTAATTAATTGTATCTTCTATCCTAGAATGTATGCTTGAACCATTATGTAAGTTTATGCCAAATAGCACATAAATTAACACTAGTCATCTTCAGCAAAACTGAAAACCTTATAACAGCCAAGCTACAAGTATAGCTTTTCCCTTTGGAAGAAATTTTTAGGGTATATATGTACTAAAAAAAATACACCAAAATTTGAGGTACAAAATATATATATTACAAAAATATCATTAGAGTCAGGGAACAGACCAAGTTTAGGTACCTTGTATGTAGGATTAAACTGCTTAAAACATTAAAAATCAAAATTGTCATGCAGCATATCTAGAGTTTTAAGAAAATATTAAAACAATTATGTATTTTTTGTTATCAGGGACTGAACTCTAGACATTACAAGTGCAAGGCAGGCACTGTAACCACTGAAGTAAATCCCTACTTTAACCAAAAAATATTTCCTATAGATGAAGAAGAGTGATGCAAAAGAAAGTCACATGATTTCATCAAATGATTCAGTTGTTCGAATGAAGAAACACAAAAGGCCACTTTTGAGGTAAGCTGACCCTGCTGGATCAAATTCTGACCTGGTGCAAGTCAGGTAAGTTGTGACGAGGCCCATAAACACCCACAGTGGGTGAGGGCCTGAGCCGATGCTCATGTGCCTGCGGGGGCCCCCCGTGCAGGGCTGACCTAGGAGCCCAGTGTAGGGTTCAGAGAAGTTCCACCAAGAGGAGAAGCCAAGAATAGACATATTTCCTTATATGTGGAAATTGTACTCCACCTATGGAAGAGGCGGTTAGGCCTTCTCTGTAGATGCAACTGGGAACACGAGCACCCGTTTATACTGTTGAGTCCGTATAACGTGATATAATGTGACTTACACGAATTCAGTACAGGTGGAATAAAACGGGAAGAACAGGAAAATGACAGTAATGTTTAAATGACATAAAGAAGCAAGAGAAAGAACAGGAGAAACAAGAAAGGGAGAGAGTAGGAAGAAGCGCAACGGGGTGGGGGGGGCAGAAAGGAGGCCACAGAGGAAGGGGAAGGGGAGAAGAAAATCACTTATGTTAATGGAAAAATGTGCCCGTTTATTGTTATTTCATCTTTGCCACGTCCTCCTGAGCGGTAGGTGTCATTATTCCTACTTTCAGTATGAGCAGACTGAGTCTCGGCAGGTGTGGGTGATGTACTTTGAATAATACAAATAAGACAACCAGGTTTCCAGTCCAGATCTCTCTGACTCAAAGCCCCTATCTGAACTGTCACTGCTGTCCATTGACTCGGGCCACACAGAAGGACAGAGCCCTCTTAGCTTCTGACACTGAGCTCAGGAAAATGAAAGCAGAGACGGTGACAGGCTGGAGCAGGAGGATGAGCTCCCAAGTCTCACCCGCACAGCCTCACAAGAAAAAGGCTGTGAACAAGTGGGAAGCAGGACAAGGGCCACCATCGCCAGCGGCACCAAGGGGCAGCACACGGACACAGCGACTATGAGTACGCTTTTCCTGAACGGGCGCGGCGGGGACAGGGCTGACTTCAAAGGCTCCCTGTTCTGCTGCTTCCAATAGGCCAGCCTCTGAGACACCCACAGCCCGTGCACCAGGCTTTGTGAACTGTAGCCTGGCTTGCTACATAATGTTTGCTGACGTTTAGGAATTGAAGTGACTGTTCCCTACTTGATAAAGAAATACACTTGAAAATGGTGAGTGGACATTGACCATTTGGGGAGAGTGGAGAACACAAGAGTCCATTAAACTTCAGTCAGAATTCTGATGGAAAATCACATGACTTACCCTGCTAGTAAAATACTTTAACGCTAGCTTCCAGGCTGTCTAGGATGTGACATAAATTTGGTAGCACTGCTAGAGTTGGTATCCCCATAGCACTGAGTTTAATGTTTAATTATGCCTGGTAAATAACTCTGTTCAGAAAAATCATAAATACAATACTTTACTATTATCAATTTGATTTCTCAATGATCAATGTAGCATGAAGGGCCTTCATAAAAAGAGACATCCTAGAATCTACCTCTCTGGACTAATGTCAAGACTGCCAGTACCCGTCAAGCACACACTGGAAGTACGTCACTCATCTTACCTTTATTAAATTCACTTCTTTTTCCCTACTAATTCTATTATCGACATGAACTGGCCATTCATAGCCTTCAAAGCAGTTTCAGCTGACCATATGGAAAACTTTTGTAGAAGATGAAATGTTACACCAAAGCCTCAGAAGCCCAAATCCTACAGCCAGTAAGAGAATGCAGTACACTTGCAGGGACAGGTGGGGATCCCAGCCCTGTTGCTCCGAGGCAACAGCAAAGCCATGCCGGAAGGAGCCGCCACTGACACCAACCCCACACGGAATGGATAACGGGGGTCACTGCAGTTAATTCATGCACAGCAAGGTACCATGATGTGTTACATGGTACCGCTCGTGCAAATAAAGGGCTCAGAGCCCCGCACATTAAAAACAACAGATAGATGGGTAAATATTGCATCTTTTCTCTGGTATGAGAAAATAAAGATATAAATGAATTCTAGAATTGTATGTTATATATTGTGAAGTAGAAAACACTCAAAGTGTAATAGGGTGAAGGGGGGAAAATAATGAGATTATAACAAAAAAGGAAACAAATTTTATGTATATAGGGGGGTGGTAGGGTGGGTAGGGCTATGGGAAAAAATGAGAATTAAGTTGTGTCTTATACTGGTACAAATCCCCATTGTGGAGTGCAATCATGATGTGTATATTTAATGTACCAATAAAGATTTCAATTAAAAAAAAACAGAAAGAATTTAAGTATCTGACCCTTTGCTATTACAGTGCAATTCCTGTTAAAGAGAACTGCAGCTAAATGGGGCCATTTAGTTATTCAAAGCACGAACAAAATTATCTTCAATGGGATCATTAAAAGAAGGTGTGATACCTCAGAGAAAAGCTTCTCAGGAAATGCAGTGTTTGCAAAGATTAGGTTTACGGTAGGTTATAAATATTATTAGATCTGAAGAAATTTTGTCAAGGCTTAGAAAGAGGGTTATTACTTTCCAAAGAGGACAATAAATATAGTCACAGGGAAAAAAGACAAAACAGGAAAGGACATTGAATATGTAAAATATCAAAAATATAGATAGAAATTTTAAAATCCATGTATTTCGTGATAGAACCACACAGATATATTCATTTTAAAACTTGACATTTCCTTAAGGATCAGTTTTAGATTTACTGACTGAGTTGGTGTTACATGTGTGTCATCTTTTTAACAAACTTTATGGAAGATTAAGAAATGATTGTGAGGGGAGGATATGACAATTCCCTATAAAATAACACGGGTAGAAAT
>PVIR01037449.1:0-15128 GCA_004026965.1 Petromus typicus | reverse complement strand
AGGAGGAAATTATACAGATTAGAGCAGAAATTAATGCAATGGAGACTAAGAGAAGAATGCAAAAAATCAAAAATTGAAGAGTTGCTTTTTGAAAGGATAAACAAATTTGATAAATCCTTAGTCATTCTTATCGGACAAAGGAAGGAAAATGTTCAAATCCTACAATTAGGAATGAAAATACAGAAATCATTACAAATCCCCCCCCAAAAAAAATTCAAAGGGAGCTACTTTTAGAATTTATACTCCAACAAGATAGAAAACAGAAAATTGGACAAAAAATTGGATAGATTCCTAAACACATATGAACTTAAAAATGTGAATGAAGACGATATAAAAATGTTAAACACCTCAATATCAATATGTGAAATTTAAAATGTAATTTAAAACCTACTGACAAAGAAAATTCCTGCTCCTGATAGTTTTACTGCTGAATTCTAAAGAACCTTTTGAAGAAAGTTAATGCTACTAATTCTGAAACTCTTTAATGAATTTGAAAATGTAGCAGTTCTCCCAAATTCATTCCTGGAAGCAACCATTACCTTAATTCCAAAAGCAGAGAAAGAGGACTACAGGCTAACTTCCCTAATGAACATAGATGCAAAAATCTTCAGTAAGATACTGACAAGCAGATTACAAAGGATCATCAAGAAGATCACACACCCTGGCCAAACTGGATTCAACCCAGTGATGCATCCATAAGTCAACAAATTTAATAAACTATATTAACAGACTCAAGGACAAAAAATGCTGAAAACATTAGCAACAGCAATTAGAAAAGAGAAAGAAATAAAAGGAATAAAGACAGGAAAGGAAGAAGTTAAACTGTCATTATTTACTGATGACATGATACTCTATATAGAAGATCCTAAAAACTTACCCAAAAGACTGCTAGACTTAATCAATAAATTTAGTAGTGTTGCTGGATAAAAGGTCAACATTCAAAAATTAATAGCCTTTACATACTCAAACAACAGACTCAACTGAGACAGCAACTGGTGAATCAATTTCACAATAGCATCAAAAAATGAACTATCTAGCACTCAATCTAACAAAGCAAGTGAAAGACCTCTACTCTGAAAACTGCAGCACTTTGAAAAAGGAGATTGAGGAGGATATCAGAAAATGAAAAGCCATCTCTTATTCTTGGGTAGGAACAACAGCCAATATTATCAAAACAGAATAAGAACCAATATCATCAAAATATCTACACTCCCACAACTACTACATAGGTTCACTGAAATCACAAATGAAATCTCAAGAGCATATTTGACAAAGGTAGAGAAAATAATCCAAAAAATTCATCTGGAATTAGAAAAGACCTAGAATAGTAAAAGCAATTCTAGGCAACAAAGACATGTTGGGGGTAGGGGGTATCACAATCCCCAACTTGAAGCTATATTACAGAGTCACTGTGATAAATACAGCATGGTACTGGCAAAGAAATAGACTAGAGGATCAGTGGAACAGATTAGAAGATGCAGATACAATTTCAGATACACTAAGCCATCTCATCTTCGACAGAGGGGCCAAATATCCTCAATGGAGGAAGGATAGTGTCTTAAATGAATGGTGCTGTAAAAACCGGGTTTCAACTTGCTAAAGTCTAAAGCTTTATCTATCTTGTTTACGATGTGCTAAATTAAAATCAAAGGGGACTAAAGACCTAAGTATTAAAACAGAAACACTGGGACAGGAATTTAGCTTAGTGGTTTCGGCACCTGCCTTGCAAGTGCAAGGGCCCAGGTTTGATCCCTGGTAACCACACACAACAATGCCGGGCGTGGAGACTCAGATCCTCCAGTAATCAGAACCACATACCTCAGTTCTGGCATGGTGGCTCACACCTGTAATACCAGCCTTTGAGAGGCAGAAGGATTGCGGTGAGTTCAAGGCTGAGTTCAGGGCCAGCCTGAATTACAAAAGTTGAGACCCTGTCTCAAAAACAAAAACAAAAACAAAACGAAACACAAAACCTGCTAGAAAACAGGTTAGGTAGAGCTCTCGGAGACATTAGCATAGGAAAAGACTTTATGAACAAAACCTCAGCCACGTGGGATCTAGCAGAAAGAGTCAAGAACTGGAATGTCATCTTGTTAGCTTCTGCAACACAAGAAAAATCACCAGTAGAGAAAAAAACAAAAAACAAAAAAACAAAAAAAACCTTATATTTTGGGACAAAATTTTACCAGCTGTTTCTCAGACAAAGGGCTACTAGCTAGAATATATAAAAAACTTTAAAAAGTCACACCCACCCCAAATTTAAGGCTAAATTCAAAATGGGGCATCTGAAATGAACAGACATTTTTTGGATGAAAAGGCAGCTAAGAAACATGAAGAAATGCTCAACATCACTGGTAATTTGAGAGATGCCAATGAAAACAATACTGAGATTTGAACTTATTCCACAGAGAATGGCTGGTATCATGAAACCAACCAACAAATGCTGGCAAGGCTGCAGAGAGAAAGGAATCCTTCTCCACTATTGGTGGGAATATATATGGATGCAACCATTGTGGAGATCAGTGTAGAGATTTATCAAAAAACTAGGACTAGCTGGGCTTGGTGGCTCACACCTGTAATCTCAGCAGTCAGGAAGCAGAGGCAGGAGGATTGCCAAGAGTTTGAGGCTAACCTTGGCTACATAATATGTTCATAGCCAATCTGAACTGCAAAGCGAAACCCTGTCTCAAAAAAAATGAAAACTAAAAAAAAAAAAAAAATCAACAAAAGAAAACTGGGACTAGAGGCCTTTTTTGACCCTATTATTTCCCTGCTAGGTATGTACATGAAATCATTATATATATGAATTATAAGAATTATATATATGAATGATATATACATGTGTACCCATGTTTATAGCAGTTTAGTTTATAATAGTACTCAGCTATAAGGTATGATAAATTTGAGTGATTTATACTCATATGGATATACCTTGAGGACATACTCATAAATGAAATAAATAGGACACAGATGTGTAAATATCATATCATTTCTCTTTTATGAGAAACTGAAAGTGTAAATGAGTTTCAAAACATATGATATGTATTGTGAAATAGGAAGAAAATATTCAAAAAGAAAATGGACAAGGGAGCAGAGGAAAGTAAAGAAGGGAAAGAAAATATTTGACAGTTTAAAAAGGAAACAAAACCTATGTATATAAGGCCTATGGGGGTGGTAGGAGATCAGGGGAAAGGGGACAACTAAGAATCAAGATGTGTCACATACTGGTACAAAATTAAAATTGAATGTGATCATAATGTATATATAAAATGTACCAATAAAATCAATTAAAAATTCAAAAAGCACTAAGAAACACAATTGTAATGAGGGACCTCGATACAAGTAGACAAATCAACTAGACCAAAAAAAAAAAAAAAAATCAACAAAGAATTATCAGAAATGAACCAAACTTCTGAACAACTGGAGTTAATAGATGCCTACAGAGCATTTCAACATGCAGCATCAAAACACACATTCTTCTCAGCTGCACATGGGATGTTCCCTATGATCATACACTAGCTCACAGAACATGCTTAAGTAAATGCAAAGGAACTGAAATCACTCCGTGCGCACTGTTGGATTGCAGTGCAATTAAATTGGAAATCAATGGCAAAAAAAATCACAAAAAATTCATAAACACTTGGAAATTCAGTCTCCTGAATAATAAATTGATTATAGATGAAATTAAAGAAGAAATTAGTTCCTATAATAAAATGAAAATGCCAACAGTAGAACTTATGGTATGCAATGAAAGATTTATAGCAGCAGTGAACTCTCATATTAGAAAATATGAGATTTCAAATAATGATCTAGTGTTGAACCTCAAGCTTTTAGAAAAATAAGAGCAAATGGGAAACAATTCCTTTCATAGCAACATCCAAAAAAATGAAAAATCTATGAATCAATTTAACAAATGAGGTAAAAGATCTCTACTTTGAAAACCACAGCACTCTGAAAAGGAAATCGAAGAAGATATCAGAAACTGGGACATCATCCTTTGTACCTGCGTAGAAAGAACCAATACTATCAAAATTCCATACTCTCACAATTCCTATATAGATTCAATCGATTCCTATGAAGTACTAGCAACATATTTCACAAGCCTAGAGAAAATAAATCCAAAAGTTCATCTGGAACCAGAAGAGACCTAGAATAGCAAAAATAACTGTAGACAACAAACACATGACAGGAGGTATCACCATCCCCAACTATATTACACTATATCACAAAACTATTGTGATAAACAAAACAAAACAAACAAACAGCATGGTACTGGCAAAGTAATAGACCTGAGCATCAGTGAAACAGATTAGAAGATGCAGCAACAACTCCAGGTAAACTAAGCCACCTCATCTTTGACAGGGGATCCAAATACCCTCAGTGGCAGAAAGACAGGCTCTTTAATAAACTGTGCTGGACAAACTGGATTTCAACCTGCCAAAGACTGAAACTGAACCTGTATCTTTCACCAGGCACTAAAATTAAGATCGAAATGGGTTAAAGACCCAAACATTAAAACAGAAACTCTAAAACTGCTAGAAAATAGGTTAGGAAGGACTCTGGAAGACACTGGGGCAGGAAGGATTTTATAAACAAAACCACAGCAGGATGGGAACTAGCACAAAAGTCAACAGTGGGGTCTCATCACACCCATGAAGCATGGTGTCCTGACTCCTTCAGAGACCAAAATCTGGAGATGCTCACACCTCATATTTAAAAAGGTGCAGTGTTTACATAAAAGCTACACATATCCTCCTCTACAGTTTAAATTATGCTAGAGGACTAATAAACACTAATATAATGTAAATGCTATGTAAATCATTATTGTAGTATATTATTTTGAGCAAAATAACAAGAAAAATGTACCTGTTTAGGTGCAGACACTTTTTTTGGTATGGGTTTTGGGGATTAGGTTTCACTGTGCGGTTCAGAGTGGCCTTCAACTCATTAGGCAGCCCAAGCTGGCCACGAAATCATCCTATCCTGCCTCAGCCTTGTGAATGCTGAGATCACAGGCGTGCACCACCAAGTCTGGCTCAGACACAGTTTTTTTAAAATCCCATCTAAGGTTGGTTGAATCCAGATGTAGAACCCACAGATGCAGAGGGTCCACTGAATGTGTTTATGCATGGATACACATGTATGTGATTAGCATGTGTATTCTAAGGGTGTGTCACAACAACCTTGTTGGAAAAGGACTCGAGGAGACCAGTGCAAACAGAAAACAGGGAAGGGTAAAAATCACAGAGGCTGCAAAGCATGGCATTATTGAAAACCAGTTGAGTTGTCTGGCCGTCCTCTTTGACTGAGCAGGGCGCTGACATGACTGGAGTATGGATGTGACCAGGTAGAATGAGCCAGGGGTTCGGAAGAGGACAGCGCGGAGCCAAGCGCCAGGTTAAGGAAGAGGCTCTAATCGCTTAGGGAAGTTACATAAAATGTTGAAAGGAATAGCAGAGGCACTGGAACTGGTTGCAAATGTACTGCAGGAATCCCAAATGAAATGAGGCAGTTTTCGCCATTTGCTCCTTTTCTGTTAAAATAATCTATCCAGGAATTAAATCACCACCGCCACCTATTGGTGCGTAAATTTCCCAGCCTAATGAAGCCCCACCGGAAAGTACTGTATTTGCCCTTTACCAAGAAGGATGCGCTCCAAAGCTCCTAGTGCGAAAGTGAAATCACAAGTTGTACCAAACTGTATGTACATTATACATTTTCCTATCCATACATATCCACGATAAATCATTTCTAGTCTGCACCCAATGAAAAATAACATTAAGAGTATGACAACTAGAACCACACACTGTGTCTCACTTCTTGCTAAGATATAATACCCAACCCTCACGACTTACAGAAGAGGCTTCTTTTTGCTCACGTTTAGCAGTTTCGGTTCTTGCGTGGTCTGAGGTACGACGAAGGGTAGGAGGAACGCATTTACCCCGCAACCAGGAAGCAGATTGAAGGAGGAGCCGAGAGGGAGAGAAACTCTTCCAGGTCAAACCCCAGTGACCGCCTCTTCCCACCAGGTTCCACTTCCCAGCACCAAGACCGCTGCAGCGCGCTGCTTCGTGGTCCAATCAGCTTCCACAAGCTCCCCCTCCGAGCACAGGTGTCTGTGGAGAGGGCCCAGATGTATAAAACGTAACTACTATAATAAAGTTCGTGAGAGTGTGGTCTTTCTCCTACTTTTAAAATATCTTGTTGTACGTGTTCTTCCTTCCTGTGATGACGCTCAACTGCTTTCAGGAATAGTATGTTGACTTCAGTTAAAACATGTTTCCCATTCAAGTCTTCGATCCTCAAATTAGGGCCTCTTTTCACTGTAAGCATTTATCGCATATTATGTCCATAATGTAGAGTTGGAAGTAGCATAGCAAAACTGGAACTTGTTGCTGGGTGTAGTGGCTTATGCCTGTAATCCCAGTATTTGGGAGGCAGAGGCAGGAGGATTGCTGTAAGTTCAAAATTGAGCTCAGGGCCAGCCTGCATTACAAAAGTGAGACCCTGCTTCAAAAACAAACAAACAACCCTCCAAAACAAAACAAAAAAAACCCCCTGGAACTTGTTTCTTTTTCCTTCTTTGCAATTACATGAAGATTCATTCTGACTGTAGATCTTACCAACGCCAGTTTTTTTTCTTCCCTTGTCAGGATTTTTCACCTTTTCACTTAAAGGGAGCACTTTTTGGCTTCTCTTTGGCATATCTGAATTTCGAGGGTCATTAGTTTTTGGTTTTTTGAGACAGGGTCTTGCTTTTGTGGTTCAGGCTGGCACTGCGCTCAGCCTCAAACTCACATCACAGCAATCCTCCTGCCTCTGCCTCCCGAGTGCTGAGAATACAGGTGTGAGCCACCACGCCCGGCACTGTGGTATGTGGTACTGATTGCTGCTGGGCGTGAGTCTCCACGCCCAGTATTGTATGTGGTTGCCGGGGAATCGAACCCGGGTCCTTGCACTTACAAGACGGGCACAGGAACCACTGAGCTAACTCCCTGGTCCCCAGGGTCATTAGTTTTGTGCTTTGAGGCCTTTTGAAGTTAAATGTAAGCACTGTGATATGGCTACCATTGTCCTTCGAGCCAAGATGGTGACAAACAGACCGTTAGCATGGAGAGTCGGTCATGGTGGACAATAGGATCCATCCGCACGACAGAGCAAGACAACTTGACATTTCCTCATGCTGCTCTGAATGAGATTCCATTTGGAACATGATTTTTTCCTGGAATTTTCCATGTAATATTTTCTCCTTTTTAGAGACAGGGTCTCGCTTTGTGGTTCAGGCTGGCCCTGAGCCAGCCTCTAACTCACATCACGGCAGTCCTCCTGCCTCTTCCTTCCGAGTGGTGGGATTACAGGTGTGAGCCACCACGCCCAGCACTGTGATATGTGGTGCTGATTGCTGCTGAGTGTGAGTCTCCACACCCGGTATGGTATATGGTTACCGGGGATCGAATCTAGGCCCTTGCACTTGCAAGGCAGGCGCCAGAACCACTGAGCTAAATCCCCGGCCCTCCATGTAATATTTTCAAGTGGAAGTTGACCACAATAACTGAAGCCAAGAAAAGCACAACTATAGACAGGGACGTTGTTTATATTAGCAAGAGTGAATGATGTGAATTTCTCTTTCTTACCTTGTCCCAAAATATTTATTGCGATCTGTTCTAGGCACTGAAGAGGAGTAAAAATTGCATGCCTCGTGTTCAGGCCAGAGAAAGTTATGAAACGGTCTGGAAGGTGACATAGCCAAATCAGTTGGTTGCTAATGTGTTAAAATCGAATGTGGGGTTCCATCACATTGAAGGGCATTGAGGTGTGGTCCCTTTAGAAAGAACGCCCATCCAGCGGGTGTGGGCGAACCTGTGGTTCCAGCACTTTGAAAGGTGGAGGTGGGATGGGCAACATTGGAGCCCAGGCTGCACAGTCAGAGAATTACTGACGTGGGAAGAAAAGGTGGGGCTGCTGTGGTTAATGCCTGTGCAAAACGTATGGATAAGGAAGTACACAGTTGGAGAACCTTCCACTCATGTGAAACTCAAGCTTGCCTCCTGAAGGGCTCTGAAGTAGACCTCCCACCCTTTGTTTAACTTTGTAAACTTTGTTAAGTTCACTGCAGAGCGGCTGGCCCTCTGCAGCTTTTGTTGCAAATGTGGTCTGGAGCAGCTTACAATGTCCTTTGTTGTTGTAAGAGGATTGTTATACTTGCTTCTGTTATAGGTGGAAATCTGTGCATTGTTCTAACCAAATGGAGCTTGTAGCCTGTACGCTGTACTAGGCAAATGAGACATGTAAACTTGTAACCAACAGAACTGCTGAGCCTAACCAATGAGATGGTGCTAAACGTAACTCCACCCCTACCTCCAAGAATATGCTATAAAAAGGGTACAAAAGCCTGGCTTCAGCAGAGCCTATACTAGTCTCTGTGGAGACATCCCAGGCTGGAAGCTGCGCACTTTGCATGCAAAACTCCTCAGGGCATCTTGCACGCTGGACTGGCTGCGCCAACCTCCGAGCTACGACGCTTGAGCCTCATACAGTAGCGGGTGTCCCTCAACTTCGTCACAGCTCAGCCACGCTCTTAAAGTGTATTGGTTTGTTTCTTTCTGGCTTCACTGTACTGTAGGGAGAAAGGTAGCTGTTTACCAGTTATGCAGAACTCCTGAGTTTCCTCATCACCAGTTCACAGGATGTTCCTGGGCATCTTAAGTTTTGAGTTACTGAATCTTGCAAACAGATCAGTAAACAAACACTGGGCTAGGAATCAGGAAGAACTTCAAGGCCTGTCCCAGGAAATGCTCCAGCCCACCTCTTCTGTTTTTACCCCCATGCATTGCTACTTTGTATTGACTCCATAATAAAAGAGCTGTTGAAAGACAGCTGGGTGGTTCAGTCCACTGAGGCTGTTCTCCCTGCTGGATCGCATCCCTGAGTGCCTCGTTTCCTTCTGCGACCCCGGACATACATCCGACTTACACCGACACTGTACTAAACAAAACAACACAATTAGCAAACAGTTCGCTTTCTTTTTGTTCTTTGCTTAATAGCTGTTTACTTCTTATTTTTGCATTACTTCTTCTCTAGCATTATTTCTCACTGTTTTTCAAAGTAGTCTCCAATTTATTGTATGTCTAATTAAAATTAATTGTTGGCATTCTCGTCAGTGTCTGAGCTTCTCCTGTACTTATTTCATTTGTGTAGAATTGTGAGAAAAAGTTTATTCCACCCGAGGAGGACCTTCAGAAGCACTTTTCAGCTGGGCGTGGCAGCCTATGCCTAGAATCCCAACACTATTGAGGCTGAGGCAGGAAGATCACTTCAAGTTTGAGGCCAGTCTGGGCTACAGAGTGAGACCCCTGTCCCAACAAACAAACAAAGCAGCACTTTTCATTTATTTTTGTCTAGAATTCTTCCATGGTTCCTAAGTGGGAGCCCTTCTCCTATTCTCTTGTTTGCTTAGGAAATACCAGAATCCCCTGCTTTCTTATAGCAGTAAAGTGAATACAGTAGACTGTTTCAACTGTTTTTATAACTTCTTTAAAAGTTTCATTCTCTTGGAAAGCTTGCTTTGTTCCCTCAATTTCCTGGGTATGTTGAAAACGCCAAACCTAAATTATTTGAACAAGTTGGGACTACTTCTCATTTTGTGACAGACAAGATTTCTTGGCGGCGAAATTCGACGTTGAGCATTACCTACTGACCAAAGGGCCCTGGCTTTCCCTTGGTTATTCCTTCCCTACTTCTTTAATTTATTTGCCACTTTGCATATGAGAAGATACTCAGTGGACAGGCACTTTAAACATTTCTCAGTATATTTAATACAAAGCATAATGACAAAACGATTAAAATCAATTATTGACATAACTCGATTTCGACAGGTGGGCGCACTTTATTTTAATTAGAACAGTAAATCTAATTTCACCATCATTATTGTTGGGACCTACGAAACTTTGGGTCAAAGTTCCGAAACTTAGAAAGGAAAACAAAACCCCGGCCATCTGCGATCTCGGGCTTCCTGGTCCACACACGGAGAGATCGCTCCCAGAAGGGCTCAGACTCCGGCTCCCGGGAGAAGACCCGGGTCCGGAGCTCGGAGGCCCCGCGGGGACGGTGAGACGCCCAGGTGCCTCTGCCCGCGGCTGGGGCGGCTCCGGGCACCGAGCACAGACGCGCGGGCGGGCGGGACCGAGCACAGACCGGCGGGCGGGCCCTGTCCCCGGGGGGCGGCGCCTCTTTCCGCCCCGCCCCGCCCCGCGCTCCATTCCGCTGATTTCTGCGCCGCCGCCGGACGGCACCGCGCGGCTGACTCGGTGGTCGCTCGGCGCTCCTCGGGGACATGCGGCCGGCCCCGCCCGGCGGCCCGCTGCCCGCGCTCCTGCTGCTGGCGCTGGCGCTGTCCCCGCCGCGGGCCGATGGGCGGCCCCGGGGCCGCGGAGCCGCGCGCGTCCCGCCGCCCGAGCCCCCGGTCGTGCTGCCCGCGGCGGGGCCCGGCGGCTCCCGGAGCGCAGGTGAGTCCCGCCCTCCTCGGCGCTCCTCGCGGTGGCCCGGGCGGCCGAGCTTGGCGCGTCTTTGCAGGTTCCCTTTCGGGGCAGGGCGATGGTCCTCGAGATGTACCCGAGTTGAGCTTACTTCATGAAGTCTGCCGGAGAGGAAGCCGGCGGCGTGGTCGGCGTTTCTAGAAATAAACGAGACGATCGCCGGGGGCTGTGGCCTCGGGCCCACGGGCTAGGGCTGGCGACAGGTGAGACCTGTGAGCGTCCGGTTCCCGGTCTGTGTCTTTCCGAGAAGGAACACGGCCGGCTGCGACGCCTGGACGTGTCGGGCGCCTTCGCCGTGTCCCTCGGGCCGGCCGCAGGGAACCGCGCGGGCGGGGAAGTTTCTGGCGCCGCTGCTTTCCTGAGTCTGGGGCGCAGAGCAAAGGCCGCCAGCGGCTCGTGAATGGATGCGCGACGCTCAGGTTCCTGCTGCTCCGAAGCCTGAGTAGGTGACGGGGACCGGGGACGAGCAGGGAGAGGAAGTCACCACGGAGAGGCCGTGGGACAGCAAGTTGGAGAAGTTCTGTGACTGAGGAGGGAGGCGGCCCGGCAGCTGTGCGTGAGTGCACGTGTGCGTGCGGACATGTGTGTGCACGTGTTTGTGTTTGTGCGCCGCTGTGCGTGTGTGCACGTGTGTGTGCACGTGTGTGTGGAGGGGGCGCTAGCGCCGCCCGCACTGAAAATGGAAATCTGCTCTGCAGGTGGGTGCGAGGCCGGGGGAGGTGATGGGGCGGCAGGAGAGGCTGAGGGGGGCCCAGCCTGACCTCTGTGTCTGACCCTTAGAGGGACCAGGGATGTCACACTGATTTACAATTACTGTCAACCCAAATACCTCAGAGGAAGAGGTGGCCTTTGGAGTGCGGAAGGGGTGGGAAGTCTCTGACTACAGCGGTGGTTATGGTGATAGGTCACTCAGACCCTCTGTTTCACTGACGTTTCAATAGATCTTTTCTCTTTGGTTAAAGACAGCGCAGACTGACTGGTTGCAGACAGGGAGAGAATCCAGCCCGGTTAGTGGAAAGTGGCAACAATCTGAAGTTTTGAAAAGCAAGACAGACTGACAGAAAGGGACCCACTGTCACTCTTAAAATCCTTGCCCTCCATAGCTGCTTGTGGAGGTTCCATCTTTTTTTTTTTTTTTTTAAGGTTTTTTGAGACAGGGTCTCGCTTTGTAGTTGAGGCTGGCCCTGCGCTCAGCCTCAAACTCACATCACAGCAATCCTCCTGCCTCTGCCTCCCGAGTGCTGGGATTATAGGCGTGAGCCACCACGCCCCGCACTGTGGTATGTGGTACTGGTTGCTGCTGGGCATGACTCTCCACTCCCAGTATTGTATGTGGTTACCGAGGATTGAACCCAGGTCTTTGTGCTTGCAAGACAGGCGCCGGAACCACTGAGCTAAGTCCCCCGCCCGGTGGTTCCATCTTTGGTTATTGAGCTCAGTTAATGCAGGAGGAAAAGGGTGGCCCGTTCCATCTGCAGTGGAGTCTGGATAGGGCACTCCAGCAGGAATCAGAGACAAGCGGGACGTGAGTACAGAGAAGACAAGGCTCCGTGTGGATGTCCTGGGACGTGCTCAGGAGGTGGCAGGTGTCATGGCCCAGAAAGCATTTTCCAGGTTCCGGAGGTCGAGGACCCCATCCCTCCCGGCAGCATAGTAAGCATCAACACCCGGTATATTGCACTTGTCCTGGGTTCTGAAATCCTTGCTACTCGGTGTAAATAGAAGAGAACTGTCTCAGGCTCAGTTTCTCATACTGTATTTCCACAACACAGATCCCCTCTGCACCTTGTGTGGGGTCTCCCCGCCCCCACATCAAACAAGCAGTTGATTCTGCTGAGTGTGTGACTTAGCTCAAGTCTTACACCTCCTACGTGTGATGGTGTCAGGTCCCATTGGCCCAGAGCTCAATCTCTAAGTCCGACCCTCCTCTTTGCGCCGCCTATCAGGAGTCAGTTTTTTCCCACAGTCCACTTATCAGGTCAGATGATAGCTCGGCTTTTAAAACTCAGGGAAAGGCACTTACTGACTTATGATAAATGTCACAAAAGATACACGGATGGTACTATGCAGAGGACACGGTCTGAGTGAAGGGGCATTGAGCTTCCTCCGTGAGCATCAGCACTTTAGCTGGGAGCTCTGGGAGCTTTGTGCTTGGGCATTTTCACTGAGGAAGTCTCCTTACACCGCCATGACTGATTACATCATTGGTCAGTAGTGATCAACGTAACCTTCGGCCTCCTCTTTCTCTGGAGGGAATCCGAACTCTCTAATCCTTCCCTGGTATCTCTGGACCTATCTAGGTGCTAGTTGCTGTCAGTCAGTTGATTAGCACACAAAAACATGATTATTTCAGAGATTCTGGAAATTTTAGGACTTGTAGGAGAACTGAAATGTCTTTTCAATTATGTGTTCTCCCTTTTTGGTATTTAGGGAACCTTTTCATATGCAGACGCGAAGCTGGAAGTGGGAGAACAATTCCCTGGTAGAAGAAGCAATAAACAAAAGTCTTTGGGAATGGAGAATGGCACCTTCTGAGGAGGACTGTACAGGGTGAGTGGGTGGGACAGAGTGTACAGTTCCCAGGAGCACTGGTAATTCCACATGCTTGGCCCTGAATTTGAGGTGATCCTCCTGCTTCAGCCTCCTGAGTGCTGAGATTACTGGTATGCAAGGTCACCCCCAGGACTCTCTTTCCCCCATGATCCTCCTGTTCTTCACACACACACTCACCCACTCAGCCTTCAGCGTGTATTTGAGGTGGCTCTAGGGTTATGAAGTTAAGAGCACTGACCATCGTTCTTGAGGAGGTCAGTTCACCAAACAAGTTCACAGAAGTCAGCTGGATTCTTCCTCTTCTCTTCCTTCTCATGACCTTAGTTCAAGCCGTCACGAGAGCATCACAATGATCTAGATTGTCTCCCTGAGACTTAACACAGCGGCCAGTCTGTCTTCTTAGGATAGTTAGAAATTGTCAGATTTCGTGCCCTTCACTCTCACCCTCTTATTCTTGTTCTTTCCTCCCATTTTCTCATTATCTCAGCAGTGGGAGGAAATACATAAAGGCTGCTATTAGGAAGGGATACTTGATACTCATGAACTGAAATAAAGACACAGCTGGAAGGTTGTGAGATGGAGCACTGTGGGCGGACAAAAATGGTTTGGATGAGTTTGAGAAGAGGTGGACGGTGGAGAGACAGGAGCATAGAAGGTTTTTTTTTGTTGTTTTTTGTTTGTTTGTTTTATTTTTGAGACAGGGTCTCGTTTGTGGTTCAGGCTGGCCCTGAGCTCAGCCTCAAACTCACATCACAGCATCCTCCTGCCTCTGCCTCCTGAGTGCTGGGATTACAGGCGTGAGCCACCACGCCCTGCACTGTGGTATGTAGTACTGGTTGCTGCTGGGCATGACTCTCCACTCCCAGTATTGTATGTGGTTAACCAGGGATCAAACCCGGGTCCTTGCACTTGCAAGACAGGCGCCGAAACCACTGAGCCAAATCCCTGGCCCGGGTAAGAAGTTTTTTTCATTATTATTATTATTTTTTAAATCTTTATTGGTACATTAAATATATACATCATGATTGCTCTCCATAATGGGGATTTGTACCACTATAAGACACAACTTAATTCTCATTTTTTCCCATAGCCCTACCCACCCTATCACCCCCCCATATACATAAAATTTGTTTCCTTACTTTTTTGTTACAATCTCAACATTGTCCCCTTTCACCTTATTTTACATTGAGCATTTTCTATTTCACAATGTATAACATACAATGCTAGGACTCATTGACATCTTTATTTTCTCATACCTGAGAAAAGATGCGATATGTACCTATCTGTGCCCTATGTATTTCACTGATGAGAATATCCTCAAGGTATGTCCATTTAAGTAGAAATGATTCAAACTTATCATTTTTTATGGCAGAGTAGTACTCTATTCTGTAGAAGAACCACAGCTTTTTTATCCAGTCTCCAGTGGATGGACATTTGGGTTGTTTCCAAGATGTAGCAATCACAAATTGGGCTGCTATAAACATGGGTGCACATAGTCACTGTGATATGAGTCTTTTAATTCTTTGGTGTATATACCTCGGAGGGCAATGGCAGGGTCAAATGGGACCTCTAATCCTAGCTTTTTGAGGAATCTCCAAACTGATCTCTACAGGGGTTGTATGAGTCTACAGTCCCACCAACAGTGGAGAAGGATTCCTTCTCCGCAGCCTCGCCAACATTTGCTGTTGGCTGATTCTGAAATGGCAGCCATTCTATGTGGAGTGAGATGAAATCTCAGTGTTGTTTTCATCTGCATCTCTCAAATGACTAATGATGTTGAGCATTTCTTCATATGCTTCTTAGCTGCTCTTACTTTTAAACCTCTGAAAAATATATGTTCATTTCAGATGCCCATTTTTGAATTGGGCCATTAAATTTGGGTGGGCTGATTTTTTTGAGCTCTTTATATATTCTAGATAGTAGCCCTTTATCTGAGGAACAGCTGGTAAAGATTTTTTCCCACATTATTGGTTGCCTGTTTGCACTGTTGGTGGTTTCCTTTGCTGTGCAGAAGCTTTTTTTTTTTTTTTTTTTTTTTTT
>PVIR01037448.1:0-15121 GCA_004026965.1 Petromus typicus | reverse complement strand
CAAAAGCTGATGTTTTATGTGGAATTTTGTATTTAAGTTCATTGCACTGTATACATATAGCACTTCTCTTTTGATTTGAGGAAGAAGAAACTCAACTGTGCTTTTCCATGTAGAATGCTCACACGGGCAGATGGCAAACCATCTATTTAGTTGCAGGACTTGTAAATCTCAGTATTTGTAAGTCTGTTTTTACTGAGTCCCTGGGACTCTTTACACAGGATTTACTTTTCTCCTGGCATGGGTATGCTCTTTCTTGAAGTTTAGTTATATTTTTTAAAGGTTTGAAGTCCCAACATCCACACACAGAGTTTCATTTAAGACTTCCGTGCTTCAGGAGAAAAGCTTGCCGTCTCCTTCTGCAGTTCAAGCATTGCTGTGTCTGATGATTCTGGAGCTTATTTTTTCCAGACTTTTGACAAATAATCAAAGTTTGGTTGCAACCATTGCACTGAATGGAAAAAGAAAGGAATCTTGTTGGTCTACATGATACCTTCATCAGTTTTAACCCTACATGTAATGAAGAACCCCATTTCTACACTTAGACTTACCATATTACATTAATATTTCTGATTCCAAAGTCATGTCAAAGTTCTAGAGGGGGGGTACTCTTGCATTCATTTTTATATCCTCTGCAGGTGCTTAAAAAGTTAAATTTCTGAATGTGTGATTCATTGTTGATATTTTTATTAAATGTTGTTAGCATCTTTTATCCATCATATTTATAAATTTGAAATTTTAATCTTTTTCCTCCTTATTTTATAGAACTTTCAGAAGGCAGCAGAAAATAAGTCTGAATTAAGCTGCCAGCAATCATATACTTTTTGTGATTTATCCATGGATGTCCCTCTAAGAGCTTCAAAAGCTCACAAGCAGGATCTATATGGGTGGTTGAGTCATGGGAGGAATATGGCTGATTGCTGGTTGAGGGGGCATCTGACCAGAGAGGTAGGTCACTGGAAGCAGGACTTGGAAGCATGTCTCTCTCCTGCTCCCTTGTGTCTCTGCTTCCTCGCTCCCCAGAAGGAGCTGTTCCTTTTCTACGCCACTGCTTTTCTTGCTTAGAGCTTCTTAACTGTGGGCTGAAAATGGGTGAAGAAAAACAACCCCCAAAAACCTCTCCTGTAAATTGCATGTTTGAAGTATTCTGGCCCCTGGATAAGAAAAGTGACCAACCCAGGTGAGAGAGGAAGATCCATTAATTACTGTTAATTACACTCTGTCTTCCAAAATCACAATGAAGACTAATTCAGAAGCTCCAACAGGTTCCCTAAAAATCACTGCTGATCCATAAGACCAAAGGACATGCTGACTTGAATATTTGGGAAACTAGAGGACTAAGAGGCCACAAGAATCACTGCTGAATGCAGGACCACATTGTGTGCCACGATGTGGGCTGAGGAAATCTCTGCCCTGTGTCTCTCCACACCTGTGCAACCAGGCACCTGAATGTGTATTTCTGTGTTTTCCTTTCTTTTTGGGGGAGTACCAGGGATTGAACTCTAGATCTTACTCTTAAGAGGCAGGTGCTGGGACCCCAGCACTACATCCTCAGCTCCTGAATGTGTATTTCTGACATAGTTCATACAGAACAAACATGATATGGTTGTGCTCACTGGCAGGAGCCATATCTCTGCTTTACAATGTTTTCGTTTCCTGCAAAAGCACATATTAGTGTTTTTCCTTTGTTTAATGTAAAAATGTGCACAATCTGAGCTCTAATAAAATCTAAAATATGTGGTTTCCCATCAATGCATATGTTGTAAAGAATATTGCAAGGGAAGCTAAATAGAGATGAATGAGTTTTTACAAACTATTTCCCACTTAACTGTTTAAAATTCTTTTACTTTATATTTTCTGTGGATCTGGCCACTTAAGACAGTGCTTTTCATCTGGAAGTGATTTTTTTTCCCAGTGAAGATATTTGTCTGTCTCGTTCTTGAACATGACAAGTGTGCATTTACTAGCTTTTATTGGGTAAAAAAAAGATACTGCTGCTGGGCATCCAACAGTATGCAAGTCATCCCAGTAACAAATAATTATTTGGTTAAAATATCAATAGCATCAATAGTAGTAATGTAAAGTTGTGAGAGGAATCTACAATAAAAACTATAAGACATAGATGAATGAAGTTTAAGAGGACACAGAAAATGGAAGAATAGTTTATATTCGTGGCTTAGAAAAATAATTCATGTTAACACAGCCACACAGACCAAAATGATCTACAGCTACAAAGCAATTCCTAAAAAAAATATCAATGATATTCCTTACAGAATTAGAAAAAAAATTCTCATTATGATATAGAAGCACAGTACTTCAAGTAGTTGAAGCCATCTTATGAAAAACAAACAGGGAACATTATACTATCTGAGTTTAATACTTACTACCAAGCTATTTTATTCAAAACACTAAAGTACTAGCATGAGGACAAACCCACAGACTGAGGAATCTGAGAGGAAGCCCATTAATCTGCAGCTGATTCATTATGCCAAAGGTGCTAAGAATATATGTGGAGGGAAGTTTTTTTTTTTTTTTTTCCCCAAGAAATAAGAGTGGGAAAAATAGGTATTCACATGGTGGAGAATGAAACTAGATCTCCACATACTTCCATGGAAGGCTCAGTGTGTGGGAAATCCAATACTGCACAGAAAATTATTTTGTCTGCAAAGAATATAGAATAGTTAAGGGTTGATTGACACTGCAACAGAGCAGGATATGAGTTCTGAGTGTGGACTGTATCATCAGGGTGAAAAACTGATTTTTTTAAAAAAATGAGAGAGGGGTAGGTAGTGATCAGAAAGAATATCGTTTTTTTTTTTTTTTAAAACAGGGTCTTGCTTTGTAGTTGAGACTGGCCCTGAGCTCATTATGTAGTACAGATGAGCCTTGAAATCATGGCAATCCTCCTGCCTCTGCCTCCTGAGTGCTGGGTTTACAGGTGTGAGCTCCCATGCCTGGCTAGAATGAATATTCTAGGAAGGCTTGTTTAAGGTCCAATTGCATTTTCAGAAGGGTTTTTTTTTTCTGTCAAGAATTACATGTTAAAAGAGCCAATTTGACATGATTTATGGCTTTGGAACTCACTAGAGGTCCTCACACATCAAAATAAGGAAACTTCTGTGAGACAACTCTGAGAAAGGATCGAAAGCCATGGGGGAGAAAAAGGTGTGCTCCACATGGAAGTTGTGCTTTGATGTCTCTCATGTAGTTGAGCCTGTACAGAATGTTCTGGCTGCTCTGTACATGAAAGTCCAGGCAATCCCAATGAGGCAGGAGATTAAGTTTGCTGGAACAATACGGTAGCTGGAGATTCATTCATTTCCTACATGTTCAGCCTTCACATCTGAATCTCACCAGTTAAGAACCTGCTACTGATTTATGCTCTCTAATTAACCTTTTTCCTCACTGCTCTTTCTCATTTCTGGCTTTTATTATTAGCTGCTCCTGAGGATACTACCTAGCTGCCACATTATCAAGAGGAAAGGTTCCTTTTATTGACAGTCACTTTCTAGTGCATTTCTTTTTTCAGTTCCAATTATCTTTCCATATAGAAGTGTATGTGCATATAGTGAACAGGAATTATGCAGAATCTTTAGTTTCATCATGAGAGTTTTGCTCACACATATATTTGTTCATGTCTATCCCTTTCTGCCCTTCCCTTCCCTTCTACTTCTCTCTACACCTGATTTCCTGCCTATTGTCTGGTAGTCTCCCTTTTAATTCCATATCACTACTGTTTTCTAGATTACACATGTGAAGGAAAACATGAGAAATGTGTCTTTCTGAGTCTAATGTACTCAGCTTAACACAGTGTGTTAATTACTTGCTTTATTGTGGAGACACAGACCTGACACTGACAACTCTAAGGAGGAACAGTTCATTTTCTCTCTTAGTTTCTAGAGGTTTCATATTAAAGTCAACTGATTTGTAAGCAAAAATATCATGGCAGTGGGCCATGGTAGAGGAAAAAGAACCCATAATGTGGTGGTAGGAAATACAGAAAGAGGTTAAGAGAAGAGGGAAGGTGAGACATTCATCCAGGCAACAGTACCAGTGACCCACCTTCGTGGACCAGGCATTGTCTCTCAATGTCACATTTGGTTTCAAACTACTTTGATTTGGTGTTGTTGGTTTTGAAAGTAGATGAGATTAAGTAAACCTAAGACTAGGAAAAATTGTCTTTTCAACTTTTAGACAACCACTCCCTATGTTAGCTATCTTCCCCTCACTGGGCAAAAGGCTTAACACCTACATTTTGAAAGACGAGGGTTTATTTTGGTTCGTGGTATCAGTGGATTGAGTCCTTGGTTGTAGGTATCAAGGGAGACATGGCACAGAGGAGTAGTGCTGGTCACTGGAGGGCAACCAGGAAGCATGAAAAGAAGGGATGGGAATACATTTTCCCTCTCACATCCCAGTAACTCATCTCCCTTCAGGCCCCACCTCCTGAAAACCCTTTCTGCTACTGAACTTACTAATGGATGAATCAACTGATGAGTGTAATAACTCAGTGATCTGATCATCTTCCAAACAAATGAGACTTCTGGGGGATACTTTACATCTAAACTATAATATCTTCTAAGACTCATGTACCTATGAAGATAGCTAAGGAGGGATTTGATCCTCCATTTTAAGGTAGCAAAGGGTACAAAATGAAGAGCAATCTTTGTATTTTTAAGTCACTCATTGGATATGTACATGCCCAAAAGACTTTTATTTTTTTTAGAAAAAAAATAGCTCTTAAGTACAGATTTTTTTTCCAAAATACCCCACAAACTGTGCTGTTAATGGATTTTTAACTGAAGTCCTAGAAATTTGTCCATTTCACATCTTCATACACATTGAGTATAATAATCACCTTAAGACTTTATCCTCTGTAATCTTAAGGTGGAATAGGTAAATATCTATGACATTTAACTATATTGTCTTGGGATATACTTTCCTGTTGGATATTTAGGACCAGGTTGATAACTAAATGAATATTTTTAACACAAAAGTCAATCAAGACTCCCTGAGGGTTGCTTTTTGGGACACATGAAGTTTTTTGTGCTATCTCAGGTTTTTTCTTCTAATAGTTGTGTGATGAGCAAGGATGGGTCTTGGTCCTGCTAAAAATATGACTTCTAGAAGCTGAAAGACATTTCCTTCTTTGCTGACCCAGTTTTGAGCAGAATATCCATCTGCTGACACTTGTCCTCTGAGACACAAAATCCTCTCTTTGGAGGTTTGGTGACACATGAAAGTTGCATAAAGAACTTACCAGGCTCACGTGGGTAGAATAATCCAAAATTTTGGTCTTTCTCTTTGGCTTCCAATTTTTTAAAAAATTTAAATCTTTACTGCCACACACTATATATATACATATATATATATATGTATGTATATATACATATATATACATATATGCGTGTATGTATATACATATATACACACATATATATGTATGTATATACATACATATATATATATTTTATATATATATATATGTCACGATAACAATCAACATTGAAAATTTGTATCAGTGTATGACATGAATTAATTCTTATTTTTTCCCATTCCCTTATTCAACCTAAATCCTTTGTCCCCATATACATAAGCTTTGTTTCCTTTTTTTTTAACCATCACATTTTTGCCCTCATCACACCCTATTTCCCTTTGAATATTTTCTATTTCATAATATCTATCACATGGTGGAATTCATTTATATCTTTGGTTTAATACCAGAGAAAAGATATGTTATTTACACATCTGTGGCACATTTATTTCACTTATGAGTATGTCCTCAAGGTTTGTCCATTTGAGTATAAATGATTCAAACTTATTATTCTTTGTGGCAGAGTAATATACCATTTAAATTTTTTTAAAACCACATCTTTTCATCCAGTCTAGAGTTGATGGGCATTTGGATTGTTTCCAAGATTTAGCTATCACAAATTGAGCTGCTGTGAACACGGGTGCACAAATGTCAATATGATATGAACCTTATAATTCTTTCATGTATATCACAAGCAAGGGAATGGAACGACCAAATGAGGCCTCTAATCCTAGTTTTTGAGGAATCTCCATGCTAACCTCCATAGTGGATGTATCAGTATACATTCCCACCAACAGTGGAGAAGGATTCCCTTATCTTTGCAGCCTTGTCAGCATTTGTTACTGGTTAATTTTAAAATAGCAACCATTCTTTGTGGAGTGAAATTAAATCTCAGAGTTTTTTTCATCTGCATCTCTCAAATGACTAGTGATGTTGAACATTTCCTCATATTCTTCTTAGCTGCTTTTACTTCTTCCTCTGTAAAATGTCTGTTCATCTCAGATATCCATTTTTGAATTGGGTCTTTAAATTGGGGCTGATTTTTTTAAAGCTCCTTATACATTCTAGAGACACTCTGAAGAAGGAGCCTCAAGAAAATGTCAGAAAATGGAAAGACATCCCTCATTCACTTTAGGAAAAGCCAACACTGTCAAAACCCAACACCATTTTCTATATAGATTTAATGCAATTGTGATAGAAATCCCAACAGTATATTTCATAGATCTAGAGAAAACAACCCAAAAATTTATCTACAACCAAAAAAGACCTAGAAGAGAAAAAGCAATTCTAGAAAACAAGGACATGGCAAGTGGTATCATGATCCCCAACTTGAAACTATATTACAAAGCCACTGTTATAAAAACTGCTTGGTACTGGCAAAGTAACAAGCCTGAGGATTAGTGGAGTAGCTTAGAAGATAAACAATTGTATATACACTGAGCCACCTCATCTTTGACAGAAAAGCCAAAAATCCTCAATGGAGGAAAGATAGCCTCCTTAAGAAATGGTGCTGGAAAAACTGGCTTTTAACTTGCCAAAAACTAAAGTTAGACCTGTCTCTTTCACCATGTACCAAGCTAAAATCAAAGTGGATAAGAGACCTAAATATTAAAACAGACACTAAACCTGCTGAAAAACATGTCAGGTAAAACTCTTGAAGACATTGGCTTAGGCAAAGTCTTCTTGAACAAAACCTCTTTAGCAAGAGAACTGGCAGATGCAATCAACAAATGGGAACTCATTTTATTAAAAAGCTCCCGCACAGCAAAATAAACCACAAACAGAGTGAAAAGACAACCAAGCAAATGGGAAAAAATCTTTACCAGCTGTTCCTCAGACAAAGGGCTACTATCTGGAATGTAGAAAGAGCTTAAAAAATCAGCCCACCCAAATTTAAAGACCCAATTCAAAAATGGACTTCTGAAATGAATAGATACTTTTCAGAGGAAGAAGTAAGAGCAGCTCAGAAGTATATGAAGAAATGCTCAACATCATTACTCATTTGAGAGGTGCAGATGAAAGCCCTTCCAGTTTTCTTTAGCTCTAGTCTGTAAGCCTCAGTCCTGGTCATATCAACCAGTTACATTAGTCCTGAAGTAGGAAGTAGTGATTTGAATAAAAACTATTGTAATTGTTGTCTGTTAACATTCTTCAGCAGTATGACTTTTAACAAAAAACTGGAACATCAAGTCATACTCGCAAAGCATATTAACAGATCACAATTATAAAGTTTTACAAGGAAAAGGTAAAACACGGATAATAACAATGGAACAAATCCAGTTAGTACAATAGTATAAGAAACATAACACATTTAATTTTGTCAGTGTTAAAACACTTTTAAGTAAAATGTGCTTGCTTACAGATAGTTTCTAGCTTACTAATCCTTAATTTGATATTAATATTTACTGGAGTGAACTTGTTGGGGATGTACAATGTTTAAATATATCTAATTATTGTAATTTCTATTAGGAGCATGAAAACCCAGGCCTGAGAAAGTCTATCATTATAAATGATTTGATTTTGAGGGAGCTATGGCAAGGAATTTTTATTAAGAATTGTAAGTGGAGAGTATAAATGTATTTAGCATACAAAGAAGTCAGTAATCATTAACATCACAATTACATAAAAACTAGTACATATTAACTTAGACTTTTAGATTTGAGATGTAATTTATAATCTTCTAACAAGTCTTATAGCATAGACAAAAAAGGAAATAACAACTGTAGTCATCCTACTAGCCTGGGAGATATTGGTAATGACCACACACACACTTTTTGTCCAGTGTATGAGTGTGTCTTATGTATACAATAATCTAGTGCTTATTCAGTTAAAGCCAAGAAACACAGACAACATTTTAGGGTGCAACATTGTTCAAAAACAACATTTTTCTCTCACCTGAATGGTGCTTAGTATAAACAGCAAAAATATTAAATATTCTTATTAAATATTAAACATTTTTATTTTGAAGGTTCAAATACAAAGAATATGGCATAAAAGAAGTAGTTATTGCTAACTGTGTATGTGTCAAACTTACACATCTTTATCTTGACAAATGGTATGTTGTGTAGCACACCTACTGGACAGATATATTCATATCTCTATTCACATACATAGAGTTTCAAATAAATTATAATATCCTATAATATTTTTTCACTTAGTTATGTAAATTGATTACTTAAATGGTTTTAAAATAAATCAGCACTTAAACTCAGGAGTCTGTTAAGATTCAGTTTCATAGGTCATCAAAAACCTAACATCAGGAAGAAGAAGAAATGGACATGATATGATACTGTTATTTTTTAAGCCAATTTCTATAAGATTTACTAAGAGTAGGTAAATATTACATAAGAAAACTTAATTATTTTAAGCAGAATTTGATTTCATATGAATGCTATAAATTTGATTTTTATAAAATACTTTAAATAGCTTTGGAAGTTAACAATCAACTTTATCATATGTGCAAACTTCACTTGATAAGCTTTGACTCTGACAAACTCCCTCCCACTTAGATTTTCTGCACCTTACATTAGCATCCTGATTTTTTTCATCTCTGTCCTGTATTCTGGTAAGACGAAATTCCACTCTTCAATATCCTTCTTAAAACATCTTTATCATTTGATCTGTCTTTACCAAAAGTATCCTCTTGCACATATCTTTCTTTGCATCTTTTTCTTTCCTACTTTTAAGTTTCTTTGTGCACTTTATTGTGTTGTAAAATTTACCTTTGAAACAATCTTTACATTTATAAAAGTTCTGAATTTGGACAAATTAATCTTTTCCTTGAGGTAATAAAATACTTTTCTCTTTTTATAAAATTTACATTAAGATTGTTAGTTTGCAAGTTAAGACTCCCAAAGAATCAATTTTAACTTATTTTATATATGTTACTAATTTATGAAAATATATTTAATAAATTAAAATATAAAAATTCAAGGTACTTTAATTTATAGTTAATAACTGGTGACTTAGATATTTTATTATGAACATTTGTCTCATCGATATTTCATTTGTATAGGAAAACTAGTATATTAGAAAATATAATGAACAACTTTTTGCCAGAGAAATTCCTAAAAGTCGTATGTCTAAAGCAAAAGATAAGCAGACACTGTATTTTAAAATGTGAATGAAGATAAGTGTTATCTGAGTTGGGCAAGAATCTAGGAAAAACATATACTATCAATTTTAAAGCTGTTTTTACTTCTCTGTTGCCAACAAATTTAAAGTCCATGCACACCAATTTATCTATTATCTGGCTCAAATAAAACTTTTATATGTAACATGTAGATCATGAACAATAAATAAATAGATGCATATATTAACCAAAATCATATGTAATTTTTATGTTCTGGATTTTAAGAGTGTTATTTGCAAGTTTTATATTAAACTTGAGCTTGTCAGTTTCCTTAATAATGGTTAGATTTATTTGAAAGATACCACATTTAATCTTTTTTTTCCCCTTTTGTCCCAAGCTTTAACCTTTCTCCTCAGTTAGGTTTGGCTTGAATTGTTAGGCAAACTCGAATAAATGATTTCTCCAATAAGCATAGCATGTAAGCAAGTCAAAGTAAATAAATCACATAAGCAAATTAAAAGCCTGTGTGTAGAATCAAAAGAAAAAAGGAAAAGATTAGGATGAGCTCAGAAATATACAAATGAACAAGCTGTTAGTATTTTCTCTAGGATTTTAGGGTCGTTTAACTTAATTGAGTTTTGTACTGTGCTGCCTACTCTTGTTCTTAGAGTTCATATTTGTTAAAAGATCATTGTAGAGCAATTCCTTCCTAGAGTGTCACTAATGGGCCAGAGAACACTTTATGTGTCTTAGAGAGCCCCAGATGCCAAGAGGTTTGGGTTAACTCAAGATTTGCAGTGACTGAACTGGAAGAGCCCTTACAGTTCAGCTTAACTCTGACTTCAAACTCCCCCTTAACATAATGATCTATTTATTCATAACAAATTGGTCTCCAACTAGAGATCAAATCCTTATAATGTCTCTCTTTGTAGAACTACTGCATTCCAAATAAGTGCTTTTCTCTGTCAGCAATGATTTCCATAATGAGAAATAAGAATGACAAATTATTAGGAATTCAATGTGTAGAGCTAGAAATTTAAGAATATTTATAGTTAGTGCTCTTTTCATATACATTAGACTGTGAAAATCAAACAACCTAAATCATAACATGTGATATACATTCTATTTTATTTTTCTAAAAAAGAGCTGGTTAGAAGCTTATACTGAATCCTACCAAACTGAAAACACTATTGGTATTGGACCTCAGCATATCCTTTAACTCTCAGTAGAGTTTTTTAATCAAAAAGGGAAAACTAAACAGACACACACTTATGGTATATAGCAGTCAGGAGAATAGGCAGAGAACACTGAAAAAAATAGAAAAAGGAATTTTGACTTTAGATAGGCTAAAGAGATTATTTTAGAATTACAACTAGCATAGAAAATAAGCTACAATTGGTCATAATGGCTAACTAATACACTGAATGTGAATATGAAAATGTCATTAGAATAACACCAGACAAGATGAGCATGAAGAAACTACAAAGTAGTATAATACTGAATGAGAATTTTAACAGGCATTTAATTTTGAAGTGCATGAAATGGAAAAATTGTATGAGAAATATGGTTCTAGGAAGCACATTTAGTTCTAAAAATGGGCACTAAAAAGTTGTGTTATAAATCTAAGGAAATAATAAGCATTGGAATTGATTTATCTGTAGAAAAAATGGACAAGCTGAAAGACAAGACAACAATTTGCTTAGTGGTAAAATAACTACCTAATCAAAATTTTAAGAAATATGATCAATAAGAATAAAGCAAATAGATTTTTTAAAAGTTAAGAGGATATTTCACCAGCTGACATCTACTATAGGAAATAGGAAAAAATTTATGTTAGTTAATTAAATTGTACATGTAGAAACATGTATGTTAAGTAAAGAGAAATTACATTAAAATTAACATATTAATAAATACTATATACTAATTTTTTCTTAATATCTTCTACATTTATGAACACTCAAAGAGAATTTAGAGAATTGTCTTCTGGAATTTCTAACATTTGTAAATACACAAGATATGGAAATTATAAAAGAACAGGGTAGCAATAAATGGACCTTATTTGAAAGGTTTTTATATATTTTACAATATTAGTGTTAACATATAACATTCTGGAAAATTAAAGATAGACATTGCAATCCTATGTAACCTTTAAAAAAAGCATAAGGTAAAAAACAAAAATTAAAATGGAATTATAAAACCTGTTCAAGTGATTCAGTTGAAAACTTTCCCACTATTCCAGAAGCAGCAAAACCACACAATCTTAACCTTGAGAGGAATTTAGCAGCGAGCTAGAGATGGTTGGCCCACAAAAGCCCCCAGGAAGGATCCTAATGGTCCTGTCCACCCATCATGCCTTAAGGAGGCAGCTGAACAGCCCTCACTGAATGGCTCACCTGCCAAGGTCAGACAAGAACAGGAAAACAGCACTACCAGTCAGAATGCAGTCCCCAGTGGAGAAGCATGTTCTTAGAAAGCTCACCCCACTGAGGATGAGTCAGCTCATCCGTGAAGTCCACATTGACAGTTAGCCTCCAATTGTTCCAGCTAGTCCCTCAAACAAATGTAACTACTGTGTGTTACAAATATGTACCCTTACCAAAGTAAAATAATCTTAAAGCAAGAAACTAGAAAACAGGCAACAAACCAAAACACAGAATCTGAAAGCTAATGAACTGAATACATGAATAAACTACATGAATGAAATGAAAAATACAAGTGATAGGCTGAAAAGCAGGATAGACCAGGGAAAAGAAAGATATACTGTATGATTGATAAATTGTACAGTAGCTAGAACAAGAAGAAGAAAGATAGAAATGGCCTAATTGAGAAGTATGTTTCTGGTTGTAATTATTTAGAAGTGAGCATATAATTAGTATTTCTTTAATTAAAAGTCAATATTACTGTACCATACTCCTGTGGAAATGATAGCCACTGATCTATATTACATGCCAATGCCCGCAGCCTAGCAGTATTACATTTATATGACATTTTCTCCAATTATAGGATCAGATTCCCATTGTTAACATTTTAACTTCAAAAGACCTTTGGGCACCAGAGACACTGGAATTTAAAGAGCCATGAATATGTGGCCATTGAGGAGATATGTCAAAACTTGAGATGATGGAAGCTTAAACTTTTTACTTTAGTGAGATTTTACATTTTTAATATCTTATACTTTCAGAAACATGTTCGTTCAGCTCCAGAAGTTAAATAAATTATGAAAGACATTTGAAAAAGACATAGTTATCAAACTAAGCTTCATATTATAATACAGTAACACATGTACTTTTATATAAATATGTTTCTATACATTAGGTGAGAGGGTAATGATTCATAAGAACCCACATGGACCTTATGGTTTGTCCTTGGCCCTGTCACAGTGGTGAAACTCTGGTAATTCTGAGTGATTGTTTTTGACATAGATATTACAGAAGGGAAAGATTAAAATGAATTATTTTTCATACACATTGAACATACACATTGGGTAATTTGGAACTTTCTAAATAAATAAATAAGTAGGCATGAAACTGCAATAAAATCCAGTAAACCAATTATTATCCCCCCTGGAAGATGTCCCAGAGAAATGAAGATGTATGTTCAAAACACACAATATATGCATATTATAATATACATACATATATTATATACATATATGTGCATATATACACATATATATGTAATATATTATATATACACACATATGTAATATATGTATATATACACATATATATGTAATATATATGTGTATATATACATACACATATATTGTGTGTGTATGTGTGTATATATATATATATATGCACATATGTGTGTGCATATGTTTATGCTTTATTCCCAGTAGCCCTAAACTAGGAAAAATCTAAATATTGTTTAACAGATGAAAGATTAAATTATTTTCAATTCCAACCGTCTAATATGACTCAGTGAATTATTGAAAAACTTATCCAAAACAAACAAACAAACAAACAAACCTTATCTGCACCCATAAAAGTATGTGGGGCTTTTGAAACAAGCATATTATGAATTTTTTAAAGGGATATATATCTCAATATTGAATGTGATGATGATGTGTATTCATAATGTACCAGTAAAGATTTGAGTTTTTAAAAAGCATCATGAAATCTAAAAAAAAAATTAAAAAATAAAAAAGGATGTCTCTCCCTCTCTCTCTGTATGTGTATATATACATATATATATAATATGATATGACATATACAAGTTTCTTAAAATAAAAAATATAGAAATGAGAAAAGGATTAGTGATTGTCTATGTTTATGAATAGGATGAGGGCAATAAAGAAGTGGTTGTGGTCCTTAAAAGTAAAACAAGGGAGATCCTACAGAAATAGTCCATATTTTTGATGTGTCAGTATTGATATCCACGTTGTGATATTATATTGCTATAACAAATCACCACTGGGAAAAGTGTGATAAAAATACATTGAATTTTTCTGTTATTTTTTCCAATTGTGTATGAATCTAGAATAATTACATCAATCTAAATTGTTAATTAAACCTTTTCTATGGAAAAGATGCTTAAACATTGGAGGAAAAACTTCATTGGGACAGAAATTTTGAGGAAGTGCAAGACGACAACAGTTGACGTTGGTCTAATGGAGTGGAAGAGATAAAGAATATGATACGTCCCAAAACACATTTATCAGAAACCCCTTTCACTGCAGGACAAATTCCAATCACAGCTGAAATTCAACAAACAAAAATGCTGTGAAACACTGAAGTTTGGGAGCGCTGATCTTTTCTACTTTTTACTCTGAAGACATTTACACCTTCAGTCCTATTACAAGTCGTCAAGAACATTGTCGTCCATTTTGAATTTTCTTAATCATGGTTTACACGATTCTCTCAGATAAGGGTCAGATTAAAATGGTCAGTTTGTTCCCATTGTAATTTTTGAAGCATCACAGATGTTCAAAATAGGGGAGAAAACTCACATTTTTAATAGTATATTTGTTACTTGCAAAACTCTGATATGATTTTACATACGATTTTTCTGTTTTCTAATCTTATGGAAAGTAATTATTGTTCTACTCTGAGCGTATATGGTACTGAAGATGGAACCTAGGGCTCTTCCTCCAATCTACACCTCCAGCCCTTTCCCATATTATGTTCTCAGGAAAAGTCTCTTTTAATTGCCTTGACTTATCTTGAACTTATAATATTCTAGACTTTGAAATTAAATTTTATGTACCAAAATCTGCACATATGTATATTTGTCAGTGTTTACTACGGTCAGGTGTAGAAGAGTGAAAAAGGTTTGTCTGCAAGATCCATTGGAGAGCCAGAGCTCATGGCCATGTCCCATGCCAATTCCTGCTAGGAGGCTGAAGCATCCTCCATGGAGAAAGATAAGGATTGAAGCTCCCTGGACAAAAAAAAAAACACCAACCCACCAAACAAACAAAACAGCTAAAGCTCTTTCAAAGAAAAAAAAAAAAAAAACACATTGAAACTCTTCCAAAGAAAGGCAGTTGAAAAGAAGCTACTCCAAGGAAGATCAGCTGACCTTTTCCCCATCCTGTTTCTTTTATACTCCTCTAACAACTGTCCTTTCTCAAGTGGGTCTTCCATGCTTACAACAATGCTGATTCAATTCAGCTAGGCATCCCCACACAAGTGGATGATCAGTTCACCACCACAGTATCAAATTCTTATAGCATTTATGCCAGTGTATACCACAGCTTCTGTGTATATTAACTGATCCTTCTTAAGAAAAATTGT
>PVIR01037447.1:0-14651 GCA_004026965.1 Petromus typicus | reverse complement strand
CTCTGAATACACTGATAGGAAGATCAGGGAGGCACTGGATGTGGTTCACAGCAGGTCAGAACTGATCAGTTCTGGATATTTAAATACCTCTGAATACACTGATAGGAAGATCAGGGAGGCACTGGATGTGGTTCACAGCAGGTCAGAACTGATCAGTTCTGGATATTTAAATACCTCTGAATACACTGATAGGAAGATCTGTTTCTCTCCAAGTTGACTCTTTTCAGTATCTCTCTCTCTCTCTCTCTCTCTCATTCACTCTCTTTCTGCCTCTGTCTCTGTCTCTGTCTCTATCCTTTCAACAGCAATGAACACAGTAGTACTAGATTTTTGGCTTCAATTTTCTACTCTACATAACCAATAATCCTAGAAAAACGGTTGACCAGGGCCAGGGAAAGAAAGGTGAAAAAATGCAGTTGAAATTCATGATGGACAGAAAGAGAGGATTGCTCCACAGACTTCAACATGCAAAGGGACAAAGGAGCCAACTTGAGAGAATTGCTACTGAAAAATCGGTGGTTTGGGGGTTAATGATGATTAAGTAATAGTTACAATGATTCCAGGAATAAACTATGAAATCATGTACCTCTACCAAAGTAAATTAATGAATGAATTGAAAGTTTGTTTGGGTGTAGAATATTTGCATAATTTCAAAATAATTCCCACCAAAGTAATTATCAACCACAAAGGATAATTAACGAAGAAACACAGCAAATGCTGCTTTAAGAGGTGGTCAGACTTTGCCTCATCAGTTCTAGGGCCAATGGAATTATGCTCCACAGGATGTTAAGAGATCAGACAAGATCAGTTCAGAGATATTTCTTCACAGGATGTGCATCCACAGTCTGCTCCACCCACTCAGAGCCATTCTATAAAGTAACTTCTCCTGTAACCTTTAAACCTATCAAGCCCGTCAAAGCCAAGGAGAGGTGAGCAACCAATCCAACTTACAGGAGAAGGAGGAAGCAAGAGAGCCAAATTCCCCACAAAATCCTGGACATATCTTCCCATCAAGTCTTCCCAAGGGGACCTGATAATTACATGGATGTGACGTGTGGACGCCACTTTTCTTATTTTGATCATTTCCTTCCCTCCATGCCAGAGAAGGTGAGTTTTTGTGAAAAATATACACAAAAACATTGAAACTGCCTCTCTATGGTTTAGGGAAAATCATTTTGCATGATTTTGTAACTTTAATGTTATTTTGAGGTCATTTCAAAATAAAGAAATTTAGACAGAAAGTGACAAAAAAACAAACCAAAAAAGAAATGCACATTGTAATGTTCCATTGAATGAAGTTCTAGAATAGACAGAACAAATCTCTAGTGAAATAAAACAGATCATTAGTTGCCAGACGAGGACAGTGGAGAGAATTGACCTAGAAAGGACACAAGAAAATTTCTGGGCGTGTAGAAATGTTTTGTATCACAAGGGGGCTATGTGTTTTGAGTGTGTGTACACACCTGTCAAGTTAAACAACTAAAAACAGAGCAAAAACATGAGTTTTGATGTAAATACTTGAATAATTACATTAAATGAAAACAAGTTAAACACATTAGTCAAATAAAAAAATTTCAGATAGGATATAAGCACAAAATCCAATTAGAAGGTGCTGGATTAATGTACTTGAAGACACAGATTAGAAAGAAGATAAAGGCTTGTCATACACGTTGCAGTGATGTAGAAAAACCACACTGACTGTGGGTCGGTGAATGGCACAACGAAGAAGGTTACCAGAGAGAGAGAAGTTAATCACACAAAAGGGTTAATTTGTTAGTAACACACTCCAATTGGAAAGATCTATCCATGGGATAGCACACCCTCAGAATATTTCATGAAGAGGAAAATACCGCAGACCTGAAATATGTGTAAACCCTCGAGGATCGCTGGAGACGTCAGCACTCTGCTCTCGGTGCCTGTGGCGACGAATTGAGCATTGAGCAGGAGGATGCTTGAACCACCATAGCTCACCCGGCTCCAGTCGCCTCTGTCAGAGCTCTGTGCCCAGCAGCGTCAGAATACACAAACGCACAGAGAACATTCATCAGAACAGGCCACCTCCCCAGCATAAAATGTGTGTTTCTATATTTTTAAATGTTAAACTCTCCAATAATATTCCCAAGTTCTATTAGAACTAAAACGGAAATCGATAACAGGATGAAATCTAAAACACAATGAAACTGTAACTATCGTAGAAGAAACTAAAGGAAACCTTAGAAATAGAGATGCTCATGCTTCAAGCATTAGAAGCTCCATCTTAGGTCGCTTTCCCCAGCTGATCTGTAGATTTCGATTGTCGAGGGTATGTTTTTATCAAGCCTGAAAATTACCCATGGAACGTGGTAGATTTGGTGTTAGGGAAATGATGTTATGTAAACCAGAAAGAACAAGGAAGGAGGCGCAGATGAGGGGGAAGGAGGCGCAGGTGAGCGGAAGGTGCGAGGCTGTTCTGAAGGCTGGGTGGGAGCGATGGCATAATCCAACATCCCAGGCTCCTTAGAATGATTTGGCATTTTAAATGGCACCATATGATTTTGAATCACACAGCCATATTTAAAAATAATATTCTTCTAATAAAAGGCAAGCCATTTGCTTATTTATTATGTTGACACTTATTTTATTTGATATTTTTCCTTTTTATGGTTTTGAGTTTTTCCATAATTAGAAAAACACATAAATTTTTAAAATAACATTATAATAACATCTATAACAGAAATAGGCAAGATAACTATCTAGTTAATATTTTCTCAAAGATGTTAGCTTTTAAAAAATCAAGTCAATGATTTTTCCGTGGCAGGCATCTTTGCCTTCCAGCCCGCTCAGAGTCCTGCTTCCCGGCGGAGACCAGGCCGAAGCGGCAGGGGCTAGAGCCTCCCTGGACTCGGCGCGGCTGTGCGCAGCTGCCGCGTCCTCCCGGATTGCAGTCTCGGGTCGGGCTGCTCTGAGCTGTGCACTGCTTCAGCCTGGGTTCCTGTGCATGTGCCGACACCACCAGGGCGATCCAGCACAAGGACAGCACCCCCTGCTTATCACTGGAATATGTGACAGAACCAGTGGGCCGCCCACTCCTCAAGCCACCCGGTGCCATCCCCACCCCAGTTAGCTGTAGCGCGGTCCTGTTTGCTGTTTATCTGTACAACCACTGGATCTCATTTCCCTGCACTTTCTCTGGGCAACTAGGATCTGTGAGTCCTGAGTGGGCACCTTCGTCCTAACTCCCACTTCTTTTCTTATATGCTCTGTGCATGATACTGTGTGACAGGTTATTATTCCATATAACGCAGTCTATAAAAATTAAAATCACAGATGACTGATGTGCCTCGTACAGACCATCCAATGACTATCATTTTTATATCTTGCCCCAGCCAGGTTACTGAGCTCTGCAGTTGTCCTGTTTCGATTCAGATGCTTAACAACCTGTGATTTTGATTGAAATTGAAATTTGAAATCCTTCCAAATCAAAACTCTTGATCTCACTTCGAAGTTCTTCCTTTTTCACTTTGATGGCACAATATATGTCACTGCTATCCGAGGGTGTAGATTTCTGGCCCTTGTCCTGGCTCCTAGTTCTGGATTCAGCCATTTGTCCAAGGACTTCTGGTTCTGTTGACTGAAGAACACTGAGAAAATAGGATCTGAATGCAAACTATACTCAGTTCATCAAGGGATCATTTCTCACAACTACAGAGCAAGTGTATATTTTGATTTATGTCTGTATGTGCATTTAACTAACCATGGACATGCACACTGCTGTTTATGTGATTAACCACGTGTACCTGTAGAAAAGTTAAGGAGTTCTTACTGAGCCTCCCATTCTTACGCTTTACTAGTACATGTTCACAATGTTTGCAGTCCTTGTGTGAAGGTGGCGGGTGCACATCACACATCATCATTCTTTGTTCATCTCCTTTCCCTTCTTTCCCTCTCCTCTCCCTCCATCTCTCAATCTCCTTCCCTTCCAAGAAAACTCTTCCTCCTATATCCTCTTATCTGTCTTTTATTTTGGTCTTTATTTATAATTTGTGTTGTTCATGTAAGAGAAACCATGTGATCTTTAAGTTTTTGGGTCTGATTTATTTCATTCATAGACTCAAGGTGCAGCCATATTTCTACAAATGTATCCAATTCATCTTTCTTCGTGGCACAGTGGTACTCCACTGTGTAAATACCGCATTTTCCGCATCCATTCGTCTGTTGATGGACTTTCAAGATTGAGTTGTTGTGAGTTGTGCTGCTGTAAACACAGGTCCGCACAGACCACTGTGATACACTGTCTTTCACTCTTTCAGGAAGATACCTAGAAGGCTGGTCTCAAAATTTTGATAGATGATACTTAAATTTTCATTATACAAAATAATGTTACCCCTTCAGACTTCTCCAACTCGTGTGCTATTACAGGTTGTGCACCTTAATCTCGGCCTATCTGGAGAAACTGTGGCCTGTGTCATGGTAATAGACACAGTTATTATTAATTATTATTTAATTCCATCGTGGTCTGAGAGTGCACCCTGCAGAATTCCTGCACTAATGAGCATGGTGAGTGGCGTTGCTTGTGATGAACTCTCCAGGTGAGCCGGACCCTGGGTGGTGCCGTCGCGAGGTAGTACTTCCTGTGAACTCTGGTCAGGTAAATCCAGAGTGTTTCGCTTTCTGTTGAAGGCTCCTTGGTCTTCAGTTTTTTCCCTCCATTTTTCTTGGAACATTGATGACTTCTTTAAATCTTCTCATGTTAAAACTAAACCCTCAAATCCCTTTACTTACAGGCTTCTATGTTCTGAAAGAGTTTTGCTGACTTGGGTTTCTATGTTGACAGGCTGGGTTTTTTTTATTCCTAAAGAAGCATTTAAAATAAGCCAGCCAGTGCCCTGAGGCCTCTGGTTTTTGTATTAATAATCTTGTCTTTGTCGCATTGAGGTTCCCTTGGACATGGTGATATGTCAAATGTCATCTTTCTCTTTTTCCACTCAAGACTGTTCTTGCATTGATCTTGCTGACTTTGTCTTTGTGGTTCTGTTTATGATGGGTTTTCTTTGGAGTCCACTGAACTTCTTGCGTGTGTAGCTTGATGCTGAGTATATTGTGGCTATAATAATTTCAAACATTTTTCCTGTTGATCATTGTATTAGTGTGCTTTTCTATTACCATGACACAGGCATGACCTAAAGTGGAGGTTTAATTTACTTAAAGGTTTTGGGGATTCAGTCCAGTCAATTGGCACCAACACAGGAATATTATGGTGGAAGAGCAAGATGGAGCAAAGCTGCTTAGTTCTTGGCAGCTACAAGTAGAACAGAGAAACGTTACTAACAAGGAGAGGGCTGGAGACAGATGTACTCAAGGTCATACTTCTGTGATCCCCTTGGATACACCCAGTAGTCAGGCTCACCAATCGCCAGACAATCTCCAAAACAATCAAGTTGAAACAGTCAGACCCACTCAGGATATTCATTATCAGTGTCCCACATTTCTCTCCAATTCTATTCACTTTTCCTATTTTTCTTCTCTAATATTCAAATCCCATAATCTTTATCAAACTATCATCAAGGTCATTGATTCTTTTTGCTACCAGTTCAAATCTATCTAACGAGTTTTTCAATTTTGTCATTCTACTTTTGAAATATGGATTTTCCATTTGCTTCTGTTTTTACAATTTCATTCTCTGTGCTCAGATAGTCTACTTGGTAAAATACTACCACCTTTAACTACCCAAAATAATTTATTTTAATTTTAATCTGCTTTGAAATTTTTTTTGGTGTGTTGACTGGGCCTACTCAAAGCTATCTTATACTGTCTGAATTTTCGTCCTGAGCCTATGTAACACTTCTTTTTTTTAAAGTCTTAGGATTGATGTTTTACTCTGATAATTTAATTTAATATCATATCATGTCAGTGTTGAATATTGGATTTGTTCACACCCTTGGACTTTTTCATATTATGTATTGACTCAGATAGATAATTTCAGTGAAGTCTTTTTCTCCCGATGTGTTCCTCTTCTAATATTCCTGCTCAAATTTTTTCCTCATTTTATCTTAAATCTAGCTTCCTAGGTGGTTTCCATGGGCCAAAATGTCTTAGTGGTTAGTTACTAATTGTTGAGATATTTTGCTCAAAGCCTGAGCATGTGAGATGTTCTCTTTTGTCTACTGGATCTACACTGACATTACTTGCTGCTCACGGGTGTTGTGACCAAGACCTGTGATAATCCGAGGCTTGTGCCTCTGAAGTCCTGTCTCCCCTCAGCAGCGCAGCTTAGGGATTTGCACGGGATGAATGACTTTGATTCTGGCTGTTCTCTTGGTCTGTGTCTCAGATTTCCTCATTAAGCTTCTAGTTGCCAGCCTCTCTTGGTGTCGCCCCTGTTAGTTATCACAAATTCCTGGCTCACTTTGTGCTGCGGACCACACACCGTGGGCTCTTCTGCAAGGACAATGCATTACCAGTCTTTGAGGCTTGCTTCTCTCTGCCCCTGGGAAGAATCTCTGTGTGCTGGGACAGGGACTTAGGAAAGTGGAAGACTCCTTTTTCACTGGCTTCCCCACCTTGGTCCTAAGTAGCAAGGGCCCCAGCAGAAGTGAGGAGACAACGCTGTCTGGTTTCTGCCACTGCCCCGTGCAAATCTTACAGGGCTCGAAGCTGAAGAGGATAAGATCTGCCCATTTTACCAACTGCTGAATCTCCCATCAACATGTCTTCAGAGCCACTGTTCTTATCCTAGGACCATCGTGTCCAAACCACGATTTTACTTTTGGTGGTGATCCTCTCTGTCCTTCTCTAGAAATGCTATCTCATCACAATTAAGTAATCAATGTATTAGTTCAGTATTATATTTTTAAAGTATGAAAAACAAAATAAGAATTCCTTTTAGTGTAACTAATGGTAATCACAATTAATGAGTAATTAACTACAAATAAAATATTAATAAGAAAACAAGGAATCATCTTCCAGTAGTACATGACCACAAAATTCTTATAGACCATCTGTCACAGAGAAGAGCTGCAAAACCTGTTTTGTCAAATTCTGCTTAAATCCATTGAAAAGCTAACAGAATCATGAATTAGCAGATTGAGATGCAGGGCAAAAGGCTCAGAGAAGTGCCCAGGCCCTCTTTTGTCCTGCAGATACAAGCCAGTTCCCTAGAAGCTGAATGGGACCCTGAGAGTTTCTCAGGGCGTGACATCCCACCCTGGATTCAACAGTTGGCCTGGCAGGGCAGGACGTTCTCATCAGAACCTTGAACTCTTGTCTCCTACAGCAGATGTCACCATAGGATAGTGCAGAAGGTCACACACTTTGAGATTCAATGTCTGGTATTGATGCATTTGTTAAAACTGCGTTTCTTTCCTTCTTTATTTTAGCATGTAAGTATAGCTCGCTTTTCAATCCCCAAAGTGTGACAAGTGGCCTCATAAACCTCTCACATTATCCTGAGGAAGAAGACAGCAAAACTGAGAAAAATATGGGACTCTCATTGCTTCTCTAGTTAGGATCATCAAGGGAAGAACAACCAAAGCCTGACAGGTTGGAGCCCTGTTGTCCTCCAGGGCCCAGGGAAAGCAAATGAGAAAAAAGAGGGCAGTTCATCCACAGGGTCTGCAAGTCAGTCTTTGTCCCTGTACTCTCCGTGGGGGAGGGCTTCATTGAAAAACCAACAAGCAAGGCCAGGGATGCCCCTCTACCTTGTAGGGGAGTAAATGTGTCGACTCAGCCACACATTTAATCTTCTCCATTTCTGGGTACCACCCAGGTCAGACTCTCCGCAGGCATCTCCTCACTTGATTCCCACACAACAGACAGCAGCATTACCTCACTTTACAGAGCTGAAGCCGCAATGAGGAAACTGAGTCACTTGTTCAAGATTTTAGAAAAGAAGTTTGGGCTCATTAGGATGAGCTCTTTGAGGGGGCCCTCCGACCCGGGCCTGTTCCCTCTGTAAGTCACCCTCAGCCCGGGCAGCAGCGTGTCTGGTTTCCATGGCTCCTCCATGACCTCTCACGCACGTCTCTCTTGAGCCTGTGTGCTCAGCAAGCTCTCATTCACCCTCATCCTATCATCTGCTCTCTGTGAGCAGCGTTCCTCGGGACGAGGACAGCTTTCTTCAGTGGGTCTTCGGGAGCTCACAGTTGCTTCACTGCGACTGTGAATTTCCATGCCTCCCTGCCCTCTCCATGCCCTCTGGCACCTTGGTAAATTAATAGCCCCATGTGTGATTTTTCTGGCCTTGATTTTCCCCAGGAAGACTTGACATCCAGTGCTTTTTGAGTGGGAGCTGGAAATAATGTCAAGTTCTACTTGGGCAATTGTTGCCTTTGTTACTGTTTTCCTTCCTCTTCCAGTTTTTAATTTTTTATATTGCACATTTTCCTGTGACTTATTCCCATGCCACACCCTCATCTAGCCCAACCCAGCCCAGTGCATTTGTTCTTTTTCTCTCTGAAGTGTTTCTTGCCATTGTGCAGTCCTTGGATTTGGTTTCTCGCCCTTTCCAAACGCAGAACAGGGCTTCCAATTCATGTCCCTGTGACTTCCAATTTCTTCATCATTTTTTCCAGATGTCAAACCCACCAGAAGGCAAGGGGACCTGTCTTGGGGCGCTTCGCATTGTACAGCCCAAAGTCTGTGGCAACTCACTGTGTATGCAAGTTTGAAAACAGCTAGCAGTCTTTATTCAATTAAACAACCACCCTATGGGTGGGTGATTGATAATGTGCTTCATTATGTTATTTATATCCAGAAAAACAGTAATTGTATCAGATAAATGTCAGATTATTATATTTTGCCCTAGGTAGAAGTGAATTCTATAGTCAGAACAGGTTGTAATTCTGTGGCCACGAGCACAATAGTTTCATGTACTGAAAATGTGCAAATGATTTGGAGCATTTTTATAATGTGTGAAACGACCAGGTTTTCTCCTACATCCCTATCTCTATGCTGCTATTGGAGTCATTTGATTTTAAAATGTCATAAAGTGTATTAACTGCTTTTCCAAGAAAGAAAATAATCTCACATTATTCATTTCAATTATAAAGCAACTCTTCTTTAGATATGGTTAAATATAAGCATAATGTGCATTTTAGAGTCAAGATCCAACAGTGAGCTCAGCTTGGTTATTTCCCGATTGTAAGAGTTGGACTCAGCGCTGAGTCCACTGAGGTTAGTAATGACCAATATCTCTCCTCCCACCCTATTCAGCTGCAAACAGCTCCTCTTGATCAAACTCCTTGTTTTCTTTTGCTCACTCCTGTTTTGGTGCATAGCATGCTCTTTAGTTCATAGTTGATGCTCATTTTAGCACGTCATCAAGAAGAGGTGTTTGTCTTACTTGATGTGCTCAGGGCAGGGAGCTGAGCTCCAGGGGGAGCAGAGACTGTAGGCGCAGGCTGCCCGGTTGGGTTGTTGGGCCTCCTGCCCTGGTGATAGCAAGTCACACACGTCTTCCGTGTGCGGGGCTTGTCAGCACCACGGCCCACTGTAGGAAGGGTGGGCTCCCAGAAAGAACGGCTTCTCATCACGAAGAATTTAAGTATCTGAAGGAGGTCAAGAGGTGGAGAAGGATGCTGCTGCAAAAGAATTAGTAGGTTGCACCAACTCCACGTGAGGAGGGGGTCATTATTTGCCACAGATATGTGCTAAGAAATTTTTTTTAAAGAACTACATCAGGGCAGATGGGTTTTTTCAGATATCTCAGAATTTCAAAAGGTTGATATGCTTTTACCCAAGTATGACTGGATACAGGCCTTTAAATGTAGTCATTTCCACCTGAAGTACCAGACACAAGCCCAAGATATTCTTCTAGAATCTTCTAGAAGATTAAGCAGAGATCCAATGAGGGACAGCTGCCTAGGTCCCTTATGGATGTACAGCTACAGAAAGGCAAAAGTGTCTTCTACAGTTCCCAGTCAGAGAAGACAGACACAGACAGACAGGCAGACAGACAGAGGAAGTTACTCTGCTGCCCACAACACTGCCCATTCTTCCACACAGCACTGTTCTGAGTATAAGTGAAACTGCATTACACTAGGAAAAGAATAGGGTAGTAGGAAATCTCTGGACTCTCTTCCTATACTGAAGATGTTCTAGGGGAGGTTGGAGCCAAGCCAAGTCTCAGGTAAGCCTCCCACACACCTCCTTGGGGGCAGGAACGAACTTCATTTTGCAGTGTACACCACAGGAGGATACTTCCCACTCCCAACTTGGGGCAGGCCAGAGGGGAAATATGCATACTGTGGTATGCTATGGAGTGTTCCTTCCCCATGGACTCTGAAGAAGACGCGCAGCTCTGACAGGGGGGAGGTGGCCCTGGACATCCGCAGCAGTGGCCCGCAGCATGGGCTTGGTCACACCACTATGCTGACATTCCCACCCCTTCAGCTGGGGAATGAGCAGCGATGTTATGTTTCTCATTTGATTATTTTTAGGGGACTGTTTAAAAGGAACATCTTCCAAAAAAAGAAAAGGAAGGCTTTTAGTTAGACTAAGTCTGCCTAGTATTCATACAAATACAAAAAAATAATCTAGAACAGAATGTTTCCATTTGTGTATATCGGTGGTCCCAGGGATTGAACCCTGGCCTCTGCGCTGAGATAGACCCCAACCCTTTTCATTTTCACTTCAAGATAGGGTCTCACTAAGTCATTCAGTTGAGCTTGAACTTTTGTCCTTTTTAAAATTTTTAATTGAAACAGAATAATTCCACATCGTTGGGGGGTGCAATGTGGTATTTCAGTGATTTCTTAGTTTTATTACCTTTTTTCCCTCACTGTGACTGCCAAATAAAGAATCTTAATTACTGTTATAATTAAGAATCTTATTAGATCTTAACAGATTCTTAGTTATTGCTGTGGCTTCTATCGAGATCTACCCCAAGGCCTCGTGTATTCACAGATGGGTCTTGGGGAGGGGACTGGATATTGGTGTTTAATAACAGACCCTGGCTGTATGACACTAGATTAGTCCACTGGTTAGTTTAACATAGTTCTAGATATGGATAATAGATTTACTGAAGAGGGAAGACCCAACTTGGGTGTGGGTGGCACCGACTAATAGACTTGTAGCCTAGATGAATAAACATGGGAAGAAGAAGGAAGTTGTCCTGCCTCGTCCCTGCCGTGCCATGGACTGTTTTGCCTCTGTGTCTCTCTGCCCTACTTGGAGCCAGCTCACCATGGACTGAAACCCTGGCATCAGGTATTTTGTCCCAGCAATGAGAAAGCAACTAAAACAACTATTGTTGAGTTAGGTTACTATGCAGTGCAGCCTGTGTTTCCTAAGCATAACGGAAGTGTTGTTAGATCAAGGAATTTCACAAAACCTGTAAGTATATTAATTCGTATCATAGTATCTATTCTGTTAAAATTCTCAATTATATGACCACAAAAAAAGCTTATTTAGGAGTGAATTACTCTTATTTCCTGGTCACAGAGTAACAAAGTGAGTTGTCAGAGTGGATGTGGGTCATGGTCTGCAAGTGGGATTCAGGGGTTAGGGGGCCACTTGTCTTGGGGTCTCACCACTGAGATCTACACTCATTCCCTACGCTCTTTTTCATTCAGGAAAGAGCATAGGGAAGGAATATACAGCTGCCCTTTCAGGGATGTGGGCCGGCACAGACCTTGTCACTTTCTCTCACACTCAGCAACACGACAGGCAATGGTACCACGCTGGTGTGGCCAGGGGAGAGACGCCACTTCCCAGCTACACCTCCAGGGAGGCTGCATGAAACGGCAGCATGTGGTCTCCAGATCCTCTTGAAATGCCCCATCACAGATCAGGGTCAGGGCTGGAGAGATCAGACTGAGCACTTGGACTGACTTACGTGTGTACACACACACACGCACACACATGTGCATATGCATGCACAAGCAAGCACCCTCTTTCAAACAACACACACACAAGTGGAGTACCTAATGGAAAACACGATAGATAGTTAACAACTCTACAAAACGTGGTGAAGAATCATTACCCCTGAGCATGAGCTCTCGAGCCAAACTTACTAGAGCAGGAGAGATACGCAAGGTCAGAAGCTGTGAGGCAGAAAAGCTAGGAGGTGAGAAAGGAAGTCTCCATTACCTCCAGAAGCTGCGGATCCCAGGACACACAGTTCCTTCCAATTTGGAACACTGAGCAGTCATGGTGAGAATAACGGAAAACAAGAAGAAGCTGCATCCGCCCAAGTGCATAGGAAACTCGTAAATCCAGATAGCGCAGGGTGACCTGGGGGGTCCCCAGAATATGCCACTGAAGGCTCTGAAGACAGACCGTGCACTGAAACTGGAAACCCTGCGACACTGAAGCAGAGAGAGTGTTCAGACGCTGATTTAGAAAAGGGGAATCCCTGAGAGTAGTAATTGCAAAAAGGAGAATTTTTAAACAGTGCCACTGGGTTGGAAAGTGATGCTTATATCCAGAAATGAAGGTTAAATCGTGAAACAGCTCAAGGGGGATAAATAACAGCAGCTTTTATCTCACCGAACATTCAATTGTCAAAACTTAGTTCTCACTTGGAAAGGGGTCTTGGGAAAGAAGTTAGGACTCTATAGGGTCATTAGGATTGTGGTCCTCGTGATGGGATCAATACCTTATAAAAAGAGGACACCTTTATTTTCTTATATCAGAGAAAAGATACAGTATTTATATATCTGTGACCTATTTATTGCACTGAGGATGTCCTTAATGTACATCCATTTGAATATGAATAACTCAATCTTATCATTTTTTAGTCTTTATTGTTACATTATGAATACACATCATTATAGCATTCAACATTGAGAGTTTGACATGACTTGATTCTCATTTTTCACCTTCCTGCTCCATGAAACCCTTCACTTTTAATAGCAGAATAATACTGCATTCTATAAAAGAATGATGTGTAAATGTCATATATTTTCTCTGGTATGAGAAAATGTAAATGAGTTCTAATATATATAGTAGATATTGTGAAATAAAAAAATATTTAAAAGGAAAGAGGGTGTAGGGGTAAATAATGGGAAAAAGAATGTAAGAGTAATAAAAAAGGAAACAAATCTTATGAATATAGGGGGTGAGGAATTGCAGGGTTGGTGGTGGAGGATGAGAATCAAGTGGTGTCATATTCTGGTACAAACTCTCAACACTGAATGTGACAATTATGTGTATTCATAATGTACCAATAAAGATTTGAATTTTAAAAAGGATATCAAAGTGCTCTCTCTCTCTCTCTTCTTCTCTCCCTACAGAAAACAGATCGTAGGAGTACACAGCAAGACAATGGCCACCTAACTCTAACTAAGAGAAAACTTAGAAGGAAACCTACAAAAGTATGAAAAATAAAGAAAAATAATTTAAATCCTTTGGAGAAATTTATAGATATAGAAGAAAGATCAGCAAACTACAGCTCACTGGTCAGTTTTATTTAAGGCACGCTTTTGTTATGATTTCTATTGCAATCATGCAATTTCTAACTTTGTGAAAGAGTTATAAGATGAAGAATAGAAGGGATATATGGGAGACAATGATAATTATACCAGCTATGAAGGATAGTACAACCTACAAAGCCCGAAGTCCTTGCAGAGAATGGAGACTACTCTTGGTATATAAGATTATGCAACACATGTATTTCTTGGCTATAGTAAAGAAAATTAACCAACAGAACAGAATAAATATTTAAGCTATAACTCAAGAATATAAAACTTGTAGATACAGGTTGATACCTGGTGAGAAGAGACTCTTATATTACATACTTGCATGTAGTATGAAAAGCATAAAAAGAACACCTAGATAGACAAGACAGGTAGACACTCATTTCAGGGAAAAGTTTCTGCAAGTGTACTTACTTGTAGCACTAACACTGCAGTTTCAGGAGTGGATCAGAAAATATATGATAGAGGTGCCTTGATAAGGTGTAATTTACAGAGATTAAAAAGAAACGAGATGTGTGGGATAAAACAAAAGATTCTTTGGTTAACACAATAGTATTAGCTAAAATCAAAGCAATTTGAAACAAGCAAGGTGTTGTCTAAATCCACTGCTGTTCACAGTGAAATAAACAAGCAGAATGAACGTGAAAATAGTGTAGAAGATGCGCATTCTGAGCAACACAAGGGAAAGCAGATGGCAAAATAACTGAGCCCCCCAGTCCTCATGTGATGATCTCAAAATACCTGATTTCAGATTTGTGTTGTCATTGTCCAAGGGAAAGGAAGAATGTGGACCAGAAAAATACCTGAAGAAATAATGGCTTATAATTTCTCCAAAAAAACTCAAATCTACATATTCTGTTAATTTCCAACAGAATAAATTAAAGACATTGTAATCTTCTAAAACCCAATGTCAAAGCAAGTCTTGCCCGCTGTTCTGACAGCAGATTTCTCATCAAAATCAGAAAGATGACCATTTCATAAGTGCTAGAAGAAAAGAACTGTCAGCCCAGGATCCTGTTTTTACAAAAATATCTGGCAGGAATTAAAAATTAAGAAAAGAGCACCAAACTACCTACCTTAAAAGAATGACTGAAGGAAGTTCTCTAAGGAGAAAAGAAAAAAAGATTGAAGGGAAGTTTTGGAACATTGGAAAAGGAAAAAATAAAAACCGTGAGCAAATTACCACCCCAGAGAAAGTCTTGAGAAACACATAAACCCAGAGAAGGTCTGCTGAGGCCTGCTTGCCTGGGACAGAAG
>PVIR01037446.1:0-15123 GCA_004026965.1 Petromus typicus | reverse complement strand
CCATAATGGGGATTTGTACCAGTATAAGACACAACTTAATTCTCATTTTTTCCCATAGCCCCACCCACCCTACCACCCCCCCCATATACATAAAATTTGTTTCCTTACTTTTTTGTTACAATCTCAACATTTTCCCCTTTCACCCTATTTTACATTGAGCATTTTCTATTGCACAATATATAACATACAATGCTAGGACCCATTTACATCTTTATTTTCTCATACCAGAGAAAAGATGCGATATGTACCTATCTGTGCCCTATTTATTTCACTTATGGGGATATCCTCAAGGTATGTCCATTTAAGTAGAAATGACTCAAACTTATCATTTTTTATGGCAGAATAATACTGCATTCTGTAGAAGAACCACAGCTTTTTTATCCGGTCTCCAGTTGATGGACATTTGGGTTGTTTCCAAGATGTAGCAATCACAAATTGGGCTGCTATAAACATGGGTGCCACACTCAACTCTTAACCAACCTAGGTCCATTTCCATGCACAGAATCTCTCATCACCTCTTGTTTTAGTCTGTTTTGTCTCCTCCTCAAGTCCTCACTCCAAATGCCTTTTCAAAAGTACAATTTTCACCTGACATTTTTACATATCAGTTCTGTGATTTTTGCTCCCCATCCTCTGAAATACTTAGTGAAATGATTGCTTTTGTTTTTACTTGTGCTGTGCTATTCTTTGTCACTTTGTAGTGCCCAAAACTGTTCAAGTAAAAATCTGAAAGAAAAAAAATGCAAAGTCACAAATGTTAGTCACTGAAAAACTAAATATAAATTATAGAAAAACAGTGTCACAATTTTAATGAACATTTTTTTTGCTCAAAAAATGGAAACAGCATAATCTCACAGAAGACATTTGCCTATTATACTAGTTCTAACAAGTGACACATTACTTCAAAGCAAGTGAGAATCTCATCCATCACTCTTGTCAGTGCTTTGTTCCCAATGATAAATGTTATTTGTTTGAAATGTGGTGATAGATTTCATTATCAGTTGTATGCCAACCAACTAAATATATGAAGTGTTAAAGACTTATAACCATAGAACTGATCATTTCTTATTCCAGCAATAAGGCAGAGGCAACATAAATATATTGAGCCAATATCAGTGCTAGAATGTGAAAAACAAAAAGAAAATTAAATAAAATTCCTGGAATGTGACTGATACTTAGACATGCATAAAGAACTACACAGTGTATTATTTATAAAGGGACATAGTTCTGTTTTCTATCACCAAATCACATATAGCAATAACAACAAAAAATTGAACATTTCTACATGCTCAGATAAATAAGACAATTAATCATTGTTGGGGTTAAGACTCTTTTGCTAGTCTCTAATTATTTGATGCCACTGATTCCTATTTAGCTAAAGGTGTATAGGGTTGAATGTGTGGCTTAACTATCTGTGAAATTAGACAATAATCTATTGGGAGCTGTAATGCTGAGGGCAAAAAGTCTAAATTATCAGGAGAATTATTTAAAAGTGTGCAAGTATATTGCTGGGTGTGCAATACAGATGTGTGATTCAAAGGAGACAATCTACCTGAGTCACATTTTAATTTTCTAAAATATTTTTGTTCACCAAAAATATCTATACATTTATAAAAATAGCTAGAAATTACTCAGAAATGTAACTGAGGTAATCTAAGGCAAAAGAGAACAGCTGAATATTTATGTAGTGACACTGGTCTATTTTGCAATTTCATAACATCATTTATCTAACTTCATCTTGAGAAAAAGTGAGAGAAGTAGGACAGATCGGGAGGAAAAGGAAAAAAATGGCAAGTTGGTATTCTTATCGCATGGAATGAAAATAAATATTTGAAAAGGTTGAAATTTCTAAAATATATCTTATCTCTGTAAAAAGCTGGCAGACATTAAGAAGTTTAAAGGTCTCATTGAAACTGAGTCTTTAAAAAATGAGCTTTAAGAATTTAAAACAAATGGCAATTGAAAACAAATGTTTGTGGTGAAATCCCCTGAAGTCCAATCCACAGAGAAGTTAAGCCCTCTGAAATCCCTTGTAGACATCAAGTCTCAAGGGCTGCTGAGCTTTGCTGGTGCCCAAACTGATTCTGATGACAAAGTCACTTATATAAATTGTAGTCAAGAGTGTCCCTTCCCCCATCCCGTTTTGGAGAACATTTACTTCATAAGTGGAAACCAGTGTGAACACACTTAAAATTAGCAGCACGTCTACCTATTAAGTAGCAGCTTACAATAAACAGATGAGAGAGCCATATATTAATTTAGGGAAGAACTTAGAGTAGAAAAAATTTGTCTTAATCAGAAAACTTACATTCCATTAACTTCAGGCTCAGCTGTGTACTTAAAAGAAATATTAGCTTCAGGTTTTTCTTCCTATATGGAGACTATAATAATGTCAAGGAAATTTGTAGAAGCCATAGGATTGTGCTCTTACTTTAGTCTCTGTTAAAAAAAAAAAAAATCAAAACGAAGACACTGATACTAAGGACTAAGTAATAAAACTGAAGCTCTAAGAAAATAACAATATCCTTATAAAAAGCATTTAAAAAAGAAAAAAGCAGGAGATTGACAAGCTTCAATCAGAAGGAGCCCACTCTGAGCCCAAAGACAGTTCTGTCTGCTTTAGTCCTCACCTGTAAAATAAACGGAAGTGGCCCTAGATCGACTCTCCTCTCTTCACCCCACTCCTCTGTCTTCTTTCTCTTTTCTCTTTTATTCTGTTCCAGTTATGCTGCAAAACTCGGTAGTTCTACCATGCTCAGTTTAGTTCCTGTTTGGATAGGATACTCGCCAATTCATATATCCATAATACCATGAAGCTAATTAGACATTTAACTGAAACTAGTGACTTTTTAAAACAAATATAATCAAAATTCATTTTAAGAATTAACATAAAAATGTCATCCAAAATTAATGGGTAGGCTATTTATTTATTCATTATTTGAATATTTAGTAGCTACTCTAAAAAAGAATTTATTCTAAATATTGAAACAGAAGGTCAATAAATCATCAACACTTTCTTACTGAAACTAATAGAGAAGGTAAAGCAAGTATAAAATAAGTGCATTGAATATTCACAGAGATTACATGAAGAACGAAATCAGTTCTCAATATGCGGGAATGAGGGGAGGACTCATTTTGTAGAAGAGAGATGAATGTGCGCTCATGTGCTGTGTGGAAGTGTGTGTTGGCTCATCAGATTGTGTGGCTGGTTTTGAACTCATGTAGAGGACTGAGACATTCATGAAAATGAAGTATTGAATTGACATTAAAACAATATGTGGTGAGAATATTTTCACCCTTGAGATTAAAACAAAAGAAAAAGAAAAATTCTTGGCTATTGCAAATATAGTTGTCACAAATAATCCCGTGTAGGTGGTAGGGCAACAGCATTTGATTTCCATGGGATAAATGTCCACAGGTAAAATTTCCATGTTATATATGAAATACATATTTAGCTTACTAAGAATACCACTTCCAGAGTGGTTGTTCTTTTAATATCCACCAGTTTACACTGTATGAGAGAGCTGGTTTTCTGAATTCCAGCCCCAATCCGTAAGCAAACAAAATCTGTCTCAGAAACAGATTGATAAAAAACAAAAACAAACAAACAAAAAACACCTACCTACACCTCTTTAGTGAAACACTAATCTTAAAACAACAACAACAACAAAGTATGGTTACATAAAACAAATGGATAAATCATGAAGGCATTGCCCTGGAACGAGAAGTCAATCTCAAAAAGTCGCATACTGAATATTTCCTTGTATGTATTATCTGATAATAATAAAGCAATAGAGTTAGAAAACAGATTAGTGATTGTTATGGGCTATGACAGTGTTGTGAGCACATGTGTAAGGAGTAGTAAATGAGATTTTTGTGGAGGTGGAGTTGTCTTTGATTCAGACCATAGCGCTGATTACACAGAACTACACTAAATAAAATAGCAGAACTATACCCACATATTGTAACTCGTCTCATGGGTTTAGTTGTGATAATGTACTATACATATAGAATAATAACTGGGAGAAAAGTGCAGGAAATCTGATTAAGATCCTCTCTACACTTCATTTGAAATTCCTGTAAATCTATAATTATTTTTAAATTAAAAATTAAAGAAAATCCTCATAAGGAAAAAGAGTTACTGGAAACAAGATAAATCACATATTTTCACATGATTGCAAAAAAGAAAACAAAAGTATTTACTGTATGCAAGTGATAAAGAAAATGACTAGATGAGTACCCTCAATTGAAATATCATCCCAGATGTTGTTTCTAGATGTGTAGGTGTATATACTCTGTTCCTATTTCATTACATGATCTTTCATCTCCTTTGCTTGATATGAAGTTCTTCAGCATTTATATGTAGATTTTTCAAAGAAATCATGTTCGCTCATATTAAAAATAGCACTGCAATTTAAAAAAAAATTCTTCTTCATGTAGTCATTTAACTACCAATAGAAAACCTACTGTCAGGGCCGAGGAATTTTAAAGAGTTCATCAATTATTTTATAAATGAGGCTCTTCATAGGAAATAATATAGTAGCTCTCCAAACAGACCCTAATTATACACTTATACAAAGATGTTTCTAATAATTTAAATTCATATGGTTACTTACAAAAATTCTCATTACAAAATTTTCTGAAATAAATAATTTGTACTTCAAGGGTGAAAATAACATCACCCTTCCAAAGTATCTTCTGTTAACTTCTAGTTGTTTTAGGGTTATGATTCAGAAAGTTGTGTCTCAGATGATGAAAAAATTGCCCATGAAGTTATAGCTTTATACCAATGTAATCGCCAGTAATCCTGGGTGAAAATAATAACTTCATTTCTCATTTTCTTGGTAAATTCCCAACAATAACATTCAATGCTTTGACTTCAGTCATAAACTGCAATTACTGAGTGCAGGGAAGTACATACACTGCCCCCCAGAGCTGGGTCATATGTCAACTATTTTTACTTCACCATAATAATAGGTGGGCTCAGATCCATTTGAAATGAAAGGTTCCAGAAAAAAGTTTATAGAAATGATGGTGGAAAGGAAATGATATGAAAGGTCAGTGATACTATGAAGTTTAAAAAGCAAGTCAGCCTTTTTATGGCAAAATCAACCTTGAAAACAGTTATAAATTGTAATTGTTATATCCTGATGCTTTTTACTTCATTACATGGAAAAACTGGTTTATCATGGAAGACAGCATCATTGTCTCTGAGTTTTTTAGTAAGATATAACACATTATTATAATTTAATATTATTAAGTCCAATTCATGTATATTATAAATTATTAATTTAATTATTTGCCTATTTTATTTCCATCTTTGAGTTTTTTTCTTCAAACATGCTACCTCTTATTCAACTTAACATCTTGAATATCTTTTACAGTCACTATTTTGTAAAGTTAGTGCACTTACCAAATATTTCAGCCAGGCCAGGGACATTTATTGAAGGATAATTTTAGCCTTTGATTGTATAAGAAAATATCCTTTAAAATTCTAGAATTTACATCTCAGTAAGATAGAGTAAACTACCTGGATAAACAATTAAAAATATTACAGTATTAGGCAAAGATATGAGCTAAGGAGAAATTTAGATTACAAGATAAAGACTGCTCTAAGCTCTCCATGAGAGCTAAAATTTAGTTTCTACAGTGATTTCCTGGTGATTACACAAACTCAGAGGAATACCACATGAAAAATCAAGACAAGTGCAGGAGACCATTGTGACTGGAATGTACCCAGGAGCACAATGAGACCAATGCGTATTAGTGGAGAGAAGAAAGGGATAGTAATAGTGCACTGAAAAGCCATGGTAGAAGAATTGGTGTTCTGTTCAGTGTAAAAGTGGGAAAATTTTGCAGTATCGATTTTAAACTATTTTGTTATTCGGAGTTTTGACAAATATGTGCACATGAGAAAAATTTATCCTGACCAACATTTCTATCTTTCCAACAGTTTCAATTTGACTTTTCCAATTACCCTTCTCCTATTTACAGAGATAACTACTCTTCTAATATCCATCATTATTAGCTAACTTTCCCTGTTATTTACTATAATGTCATACTGAAGAGGTATTTGCTCCAAACATACAGTAAGAATATCAATTTTCCTATTGATAAACAGTTGGTAATTGCAGTTTGGAGATACAATATATAAAGCTTCAATTGTCATAATTATGTATGTTTTTTATATCAGTCAGTTGTTTAGAGAGACATAATTAATGCAAATTATACAAATGCATAAAGATTTACAAGACAGGCTCACAGTGGCTGCCTAGAAAGTCAGGTATGGAGGAGCGCAGAAAGGCTGTCTGCAGGCTGGAGATCCAAAGGATGTAGTCAAAGCACTGAAGCTCTATGTTCTCACATAAAAAATCCATACCAAGGTCCCAGAGCCTGCGCTGGAAAACAGAAGATGATGTCCATGGTGAAGGTGAAAACTTAGCTCCTCCTCAGAAACGCAATTAAGTCCTCCTTCTTCAATTCTCTGTGTTTCCATTTAGGCATCACCAACTCTATTAGTTAGTGTATGTTGGCAGGACTTTTGTCTTCAGAAATTTCCTTGGCTGACCATACTCAGAACTAGACTGCTTCAGTTTAGGTAGTTTTCCTTCAAGTTGATGCAACCAGAAAAATATCAGAATCTACCTGTTATCAACCTGGAAACCAGTTATATTTCCTTAAACTGTACTTAGTATGCACATACAAATACAAGTTCCTAATTCTGCTTAATATGTCACAGCTATCCTGGGAGGGACAGAAACACAACATTTGCCTCCCCAGGATAGAAGGCAAGTTATCCCTGGGTGATGCTTAATACTAACATTTCGTAACTTAAGGTCTAACATTTAAAAATCAACATTTAGTTTATCAACATTGTATTATATAGCAAGCATATAAGGAGAGGACTATTATAATTAAAATCCTCATTTCTGTAACCGGTCAGGAGGGTCACACTGGTATTTAGAACTACCTTTTACTACCCATTCTGTGTTCCCTTGGTCTTCAGCAAAGACCTCAGCAGGTCTAAGTTCCTTACCTGGTTCTTTACCTTTATTTTTGGAAATTCTAAACCAATTTGTTATTCTGCATGGATTGGGTTGTAGTTTCTCAATAAATCTTAATAACAGAGAATGATAATACCAGAAGATGTCCTAAAGGATTTTCTGTGCTTATGCACACACACACACACACACACACACACACACACACACACACACACACACTTAATTTGTGGAGTAATAGCCCATTTTTTGCTCGATTCTCTGAGTCAATCACCAATGCCAACATTACAACTCCCTTCATACCTTGTTTCCCCAGAGGCATGAGAAGATGAAATTGACCAGGGGTGAGTGTAAGCTTCCTGTTCAGTGGAATTGCTTTCGTCTTTTTTGGTTTACGTAGATCTATATGCAAAAACTTAACTTTTACTTTAGTAAGGATATCTCTAAATGCCCTAGACCATTGGGGTTCTAGAGATATCACTGAGATAGAAGGACATTGGATTTTAGTTAGATTTATTTCTCATCCTCTGGGTTGAAAATACTTTACTTACAAATACAAAGTGTGTGCTGCTTCCATCTCACTTGGCTCAGTTAGCATAATATCATCAATGCACTGGAGCAATGTGATACATTATTAGAGAGAAATATGATAAAGATCTCTATGAACTAGGTTGTGACATAAAAATGTAGATTTAATGTAACCCTGAAGTAAGAAAGTGAAGACATATTGCTGGCCTTGACAGCTAAGAGTTAAGTGTTTCTGATGGGCCATATTGACATGTTTGGAGAAGAAGGCATTTGCCAAATTAATCATTGCATAGCAGTTACCAGGAGGCAAGCATCTGCTTAAGCACGGAAACCTCACTCGGTATAGTAGTTACAATCAGAAGCACCAGCTGATTCAGTTTATGGCCATCCATCTTCATTCTTTAAAACTTATCACAAAGTTAATACAAGAACTAAATGGAGATGTGCTGTGAACCACCACTCCTGCATCCTTCAAGTCCTTGATAGCGGCACCAATTTCTATAATCCTTCCAGGGATGCTATATTGTTTTGGGTTGACCATTTTACCAGTCAAAGGCAATGCTGATGGCTTCCATTTAGCTTTTCCTATCCCGGTAGACTTACACTCCAGGTTAAGGAACCATTATGGGGCTTCTGCCAATTACTGAGTATATCTATCCCATTTATGCAACAGGATGGATTGGAGAACCTACTGGGCCTACTGTAAATCAGCTTTGATAAAACTCCATTGATCACCTGACCTTCAAGGCCCTTACTCTTACTGGAGGGCCTTGATGACATTTTAGATTTTCTAGAATCAATATTAATTCAGAACCAGAGTTTAGTATTTCTTGAAATGTCACATCATTTCCTTTCCCCCCATGAACAGTTACCCTGGAGAAAAGCTATAGGTCCCTGTGGAGAAGGATGAAAAATGACCATATAAATGGTGCACCAGTGTTATTCTCCAAGGCTTCTCTTTCATTCAAGGGGTCTGGGGTCTACAAATAGGCTCACACCCAGCAAATGGTTGAGGGGCCACAATTTGCTGTTAGTATGATTTGAAATGAGTTTCTGTTCATTTTCCCTTAAAAATTTTCAATTATATAAATCTAGTAAACATCTGTAGGCTTCCTGTCCATTTTACTTTGAAGAAAACTGTGGCAATCAGCTATTTTCATGGATCTAAACAATTAGACCATTTTGACCATTGTTCTGCTACTGCTGTCCATTTCAGGAAGTACATGCACCTTCCCTACATGGCTCACTGCTGTTATCTGACACCTACCACACCAGTATACATTTTCAGTGCTTTTATTTCTCCAAATTGAGTAAACAGAATTTCCACTGTAAGATCTGACCTATACAAAAGAGCAAGGGCAGGGCTCACTAGGGATGCTGGAGATTCATTCCCCCACAAATCTGTTTCTCAAAATATTACTGTGTGGTACATTTTCTGGACCATCCCAGTGCAGCAGATTAGCTTTAACACTACAGATCCACTTCAGTTTTCCCACCTCCCTAAGCCTCTGAGTGCTTTCACTGGCAATAAACCATAGAGCATCCGCATCTAACTCTTCCACAGGGGCTCTTTCTGAGTCTTACTTTTACCAACGATCAAGTAAAGTACAGTGATCTCTGTTGTTTGAAAACTTCAGCCTCAAACTGTCTACTACTCAAACAATAAAGTTTGAAAAAAATGATCTGTTTGGTGTTCCTTTCCTGGATGGCAGAACCAAAAAAGAAAAAAGAAAAAAAAAAAAAAGACTAGAAAAAACCTTTATGACAGAGAGTGAGTGGGTCATGTATCGCTTCTTATAAGATACAAAGGGTTGAGTCTTCATCTAAGCATCACCCTTGCCAAGACAACACACAGTGTTGATGTAATTTGGGGGCATCAGAACCAATTTTTTGATTTGCTATTATTTCTTATGGGGAAACTATGTTCAGATATCCATCTTTTTAGTGTTCGAACATGAATTAGGACCAAACTGAGTTTGAATACTGAGGTAACATTGTGACAACATCATTTTATCATCCAGGAGCTACAAAAGTAAATTCAGAATCTCTGCTTAAAGGGCCTATATCAGAAAAATCAGCCTGATCTAGATGAGTGCTTTGAACTCATCATTTTCCTTCACTAGTTTGCTTGAAACCCAGCAACTTTTTTTATGCTTCCAACTTTGCCTAAAATATATATAAAAAATCATATATGGAATCACTAAATTCCTTATATCTCACAAGGGGTGAATTGGGGTCAGCACAATGGATCTACATGATGAGCTACTTTAAACCGTTCACACCAAGACTATCAGTATTTTCCCATCATCAAGAGAGACTATGGCAGTTTTAGATCTCATCAAGTTAAAAGGCCAGCTCCCAGAACCACAAAAGTGATTAAATAATTGTATCTTTACTACCTTCTAGAGCCACTCCTGCTACTCAAACTAACAACATCTTACACTAGTTTCTTTTTAATTTTTGAGATTCACTCATGTTCACATATGTATCTATAATTCATAAATATTTCTTTTCTCTGGACATATGGTAAGCATATCCATTTTTCTATTGATGAGCAATGGGTCACTGCCAATTTGGGCTATTATTTATAAAGCTTAAACAGCATGATTATATAAGGCTTTTAAAGGACATATGATTCATATTTTCGGGTAAATGCTAAGAGTAAAATTTCTATGTCATATGGTAAGTGGATGCTTAACTTTGTCAGAACCTGCCAAACTGTTTTTTCCAAGTCATTATGAAAATTTTCATCCCCATATGAGTGGATTAGAGTTCTCACTGTATCATAATATGACCAAACCACTCTCAAATTTTTACAAAATTTTCTTCTTTCTATTGAATATTACAAGATATTTAATTTTAATATGCATTTCCCTATGATAATGTTGGATATATTTTGATCCATTGAACTGCGAGATACACAAGAATCATACTCAATCATTTGAAGATAATTGTTTTAGATATTTTTGGCTGTTTCTATTGGGTTTTTAATTAGTATTTATTTGTAGGTATTTTCTATATTAGAGGATCAGCTTCTATGATATATATCAAATCTGAAATTATTTTCTAGTGTATTTCCATGTCTTAACATTTGATGCATGTTATCATTTTTGTCTAACTTATCAATATAAAGGGAGTCAAAAATTCTAATACAATGGCATTCTATTTTTTCTCTTAGCAGACTGAGAGTTTTAGCTTCTGTGCTCAAATCTGCTGTTTGCTTCCCTGAAGTTGTTGGTTGTATAAAGTAACTGGCCAAAGTCAGACTTCACCAACCAAATCCCATGCACTTACTCTGTTTACTCCCAGTGTTTATTCATAAGGCTTTTTATTTTTTGCCCTTGAACTATCATGACACTTTCACGAGCACTAAATTGACAGTTCCGGTCTCAGTCCACCTTCTGTTCCCCTCCCTGTCCTTTCTCCAGTGTTACACTGCCTGCATTGCTACAGGAATCCTAGCAAACTTTGATATTAACTGGAGTGAGCCTTTAGTTTTCTTTAATATGATTTTGTTTATAGACCTTTTGTACTCTATATAATTTTAGTGTCAGCTTTTTGTTCTCAATAAACATTCCTGTTAGGACTTTGTAATTACACTGAATTCATAATTTGATGAAAAATAATATTTTTATTATTTGGATCTCAAAGTCTCATATGCTAATGTCTTGGTAACCAGCCTGTGGCACTGCTGCAAGGAGGTGGAACTTTAAGAGCCAGGCGCCAGAGAAGGCAGTCAGGTCACTGGAAGTGTGGCACTGTAAAGGAATGGGGCCATCAAGGCTTCCTGCCTCCCTTTGCTCCCATGCTACCATGAAGCAAGGAGCTCTGAGGCCCTACCATTCTCCCTCAAAGGTTCTGCCTCATTCCCAGAGGTCCAGTTACAATGGAGCCAACTGGCCATGCACTATGACCTCTAAAGTCCTTAACCCAAGTCATTCTCCTCTCTTTAGAAGCATATCATTGCGGTAATTTTTCATGATGATGGAAAGTTAACATATACATTTTAGTGATATTCAGTGTTCCAGGAAATAAGCACATTATAGCTGTCCACTTAGTTTTTTCCTGTCAGAAACATGTTTCTGGATTTTATTATGGAAACCTCAGAAGCCTTTTGCTTATTAACATGAATCTTGAATATCATATGTATGAATATCATTGCAAGTGCAATCAATTTTAAAGTTTTATTTTCCAATTATTTATGTAATGATTTCATTAGATATACAACTGATATTTCCATAATACTCTATGATCCTATAGCTTTATTCTATGAATAGATCATGCAATTTTTGTAAATAAATCACATTCTTTGAAAAAGAAAATTTATTTACTTTCTTCTGTTCCCATGTGTTTTTTTCTCTTCCTCTATGTTATAAAGTAGAGCTCCCCTGTCAATTGAGTGAAGGTTCTTTCCTTGCTAATAATTATTGAAGAAAGCCAATTAACATTTCACCATTCAGTATATATTTTACTTAAATTAAGTAAATGCTTTTGCTAGACCCTTAAGTTTCCATTATGAAAAGCCAAGGAATTTTATCATATGAATTTTCTATATGTATCAATAAAACTTCATTTTTCTCCTTTCTCTTTTGCATTCAGTGAATTATATTGATTCATACTAGATCATACTTATTGATTTTTTCAAGTTAGAAATAATTTCATTTGTAAAATAAATACCAGTTATGTTGTTTTATTTATACACAGATGAATTAATTTTACTACCATTTTATTAAAACCACTGGAATTTGTGTTCACAAGCAATATTATAATGTGGTTTTCTTAAATGCCTATGTTTGGTTTTATATTCATGATTCTTGCCTCAAAAACCACATGAAAACTATTCTTGTCCTCTAATTTTTGAAAAAAAAATATTTATGATTGCTTTTAGTTTTTCATTGATAAAATTTACTGAAAAGACAATTTTGGCTTAGAAATCCCTTTGTGGGAAATCTTATAATGACTAGTGACAAATTCAAGTTATTTGAGCCATGTAGATTTATGCAGCTTATTTTTAAAAATTTATTCCAGTAATGGTTCTTGTAGGATACATATTTTGTGACTAACAAAGCTAACAGCACCAGAATTGTTGACTTTTTGACATGAAGTTCACAACTTGTATACATTAATTCATTAAATATATTTAATAATGAGTTTTAATATGGTAGTAGATATTTATATTTACATTCTCATTTTTCAAATAAGAGTGTCAGAACATTTTTCTATTTATTGATAGCTTTGTAAAGTATATTTTTGTTTTGTACAGTATCACTACAGTGTGTCTTGTCACTGATTTCTATTTTATCATTCAATATTGGTGATTTATTCTTATGTGAGTTTCATTTTTCATTCTTCCTAGATTCTTCCACTGAAATGTTGGCAGTGAGTGTTTATTCTATCTGTTAAGATTTTCCTAAAAATCTTTTAGTTGGTAACATTTGTATGTTGCATTATCATTTTGTTTGAACATATTTTACTTGTGTTTGTGATTTCTTTTCTTATATGATTAAATTTCAGTTTTGAACACATTTTAAAAGGGAGTTTATGGCATATGAATCATATACTAATAGATCTTCTACAGAAAATTGTGAAATCTCCAAATATTTTAAACTTTTAAATTTAACTTATATTTTAGCAATTAAATTTGATTCCATATTTTCAAAAAGACACATTCTCTAATATTATCTGCCCAAAACACTAAAAATGAAGAGAAGAAAAATAAGTTGCAGTATGAGTTTAAAAAACATGCTAATACATCTTCTCTAGTCTTGCTACAAACACTCACAAAACAATTCTAGCCCTTCCTGAGATCACTGATGAAGCGGCAGAATTTAGTCAACTTCCTACGAGTTCCAAAGCTTTTTAGGAACTGGGAGCTCAAGGCTCGTTTTATCTACTTCTCAGCAACCTACTATAGTTGCTCTGAAAACAGTCAAATCTGTTGATGGCAGAGCTTGTCGGAGCAGTGGGCCAGCATTTAATGGAGGCATCAGTTCAGAGGGCTGCACTGCCACTCTACTGTGAAGTTAGTTTTCACTGAACTGAATGCAAATTCAAAAACACTTCATTGAAAGCCTTCAGCCTCTTATTGATGAGGCATGATCTTCTACCTATTTCACCTCACTCAGTGAATCCTCAGTAGGTGTGGCTTTTTTGGCATTAAATGATTCCTAACCTATAAATTCCAGGAAAAAAAAAAATCCTCTGTAGCTTCTCTAGGAAAGACGCTTGTTTCTTTTCATTTCTACTTTTCTACGAGCCCCATCCCTCGCTCTCCATCAACACAAGGGCAGCTTTGCCAGTACAGATTCCATGTCATCCCGAACGAGAACTTCCCTTGCGTAGCCAGCCAGTGTGCTGTTTGATCTTACCCACTAATATAACCTAATTTCTTCTCAGCTCTAAAGGAAAAGAAAAAAAAAAATCAACTCAGCATTTGCAATTAGTCTAATGGAGTTGTTTTAGCTTGCCTTCACTAATGCACCATTTAATCACTGAACTTGTAACAGACTAAATAGAACCAAAGTAGCTCAAAAGAATTAGGTTTGTTTCTTAACTTACTTCAAGGATCATTAAGAGAAGAGTTTCCAAAAATATGTTCCCAGTTTACCTCTAGATTAAACTCCTACCCTTAGCATTAATAGAACTTTCCAAACATCTTAGAGTGCTTGGAGAAATATTTAAGAGAAAGAGCATTTTATATAAATCAATTTTTATATATATCAAATTGAGGATATTTGAATACTTTGGAAAATATAGAAAGGAAATTGAGAAAAAGAGTATGTAAAGCTGTGAAAGAAAAAAGTAAAAGTAGGCAGTAAACTTACTTTTGGATGGGATATTTTTATTTAATATATATTTTCATCTAGATATTTGAAGATACCGAGTGGAGTACCTCGTAGACAAAGTATGGGACCACATACAGAATGCAAGTATGATATTTTCAATAAAGAGCCACGTTGTTAAATGACTGCATAGTATGCCTCTCAAGTATTAGAGAAAAAGGTCAGAGACTCTCTCACTGCTCAGAAGAATATATGTATTGACAGCGGTAATTTTAAAATAGTACACACATACCCAAGGAAACTGGCACAATTGACTATGTACAAAGCCCTCTTAATTACTGATTAGAACATCATAAATTTACTTAGGAAAAAGTACAGAACTTGCTGGGAAATGCTGAGGGAAATTTTAAGAAACAAAGAAGGAACAGAATGAGAAATGAAGATAAAAGTAGAGTGATATATAAATAGAAAGGATGCAGGCATAGGGAGGAAAAACAGCTGTCATAAATAAATCAGCTTGACTATGAGAATAAGTTTCTCAGTCAAAGATAGATGGCTAAAATAGTGTAGGATAAAAAAGACTTCGATATCTGGAACAAAACTTAAGTGTCAAGAATTGCTGGACTAAGTAATCATTGGCTCTGTAAGAAGATCTCGCTGGCCAGAAGTCTTTCACTTGGACCGATTTTGATGCCTGAATGTCCTACTGTAGTCATTATTTGGGTTTAAAAATTGCTCCCGACATGCTGTATAAACATGCACATATGCAAGTTAGGAACATGTGCTGGTTTAGTGACTTAAATTCATGCTAT
>PVIR01037445.1:0-15127 GCA_004026965.1 Petromus typicus | reverse complement strand
TTTTTTTGAGATAGGGTCTCGCTTTGTAGTTCAGGCTGGCCCTGAGCTCATCCTCAAACTCACATCACAGCAATCTTCTTGCCTCTGCCTCCTGAATGCTGGGATTACAGGTGTGAGCCACCACGCCCGGCACTGTGGTATGTGGTACTGATTGCTGCTGGGCGTGAGTCTCCATGCCCAGTATTGTATGTGCTTAACCGGAAATTGAACCTGGGTCCGCTTGCAAGACAGACGCCAGAACCACTGAGCTATATCCCCGGCCCAACAGTGCTATTATCTTTCATCATGCACTTATCTAAAATTGAAATGGTTCAAATATCTAAATATTAAAACTGAAACACTAAATCTTCTGGAAGAGAGAATAGGTAGAGAACTTGAGATCAGAGGAGTAGGCAAAGACTTCATGAACAAAACCTAGACCGCACAGGAAATACTACGAAGAATCAACAACTGGGAGCTCATCTTATTAAAAATCTTTTGCACAGCAAGAGAAATCACCAACACATTGAAGAGCCAGTCCATAGAATGGGAAAGAATTTTTTTACCAGCTGTTTAGATAAAGGACTATTATCTAGAATATATAAAGAACTCAAAAAATCATACCCCCAAATTTAAAGACCCAATCAAAAAATGAACATCTGAAATGAAAAGACACTTCTCAGATGAAGTACTAGAAATAGCAAATAAATATATGAAAAAAAAATCAACATCACTGTTTATTCATGTAATGCAAATGAAAACAACACTCAGACTTCATTCCACTCCAGAAAGAGCGGCTGTTATCAAGAAATCAAATAACAAATGTTGGAGCAACTGTGGGGGAAAAGGAACCCTTCTCTACTATTGGTAGGAATGTAGACCAGTGCAATTACTATGGAAATCAGTGTGGAGATTCCTCAGAAAACTAAAACTACAGGTTCCATGTGACCTAGCTATTTCCCTCCTTGGTATCTTCCTGAAGAATTAAAAGCATCCTACCACAGCTATATATGCACAGTCACGTTTATAATGACAAATCTGTAATAGCTAAATCCTGGAAACAGCCCAAATGTCCATCAGTTGACCAGTGGATAGAGAAGATGTGGGTTTTTTATATGATGGAGTCATACTCTGTCGTAAGGAAGGATGAGCTGCAGACATTTATAGCTAACAGATGGACCTTGAGACCATAATTCTAAGTGAAATTAATTAAACAAACATGTTTAAATACCACATTATTTTTTGGTGAAAAATCGAAAGTGGAAATAAGGACTGAAATGTATAAAATAAGCTGGGAAATGAGAAGAAAGTGTTCAACTGGGAAGGGGAACAAGGGAGGAGGGAGGAAGAAAGGAAGGAAGGGACGAGAAGAAAAGTGAAAATAGAAGGAAAAATGGAAACAAAGCTCTGTACATAGGGAAGGGGAAGCTTGAGGGAACAATGGGATAAAATAAAATAAAATTTATTCAAAGAAAAAAGGAAAGAGTTCACCTCCAGGCATTCCTGGAGGCCAGCATTACTATGACTCCAAAACTAGAAAGACTACAAGTAAAAAAGAGAACCACAGACCAATGTCTTTAGTGATTATAAATGCAAAGATCCTCAACAAGATTGCAAAGAGAATGCAATGAATCACCAAAAAGATCATTCATCATGACTAAGTAGGCTTTATCCCAGGGGATCAAGAGCAGTTCAGCATACCAAATGAATAAATATAAGGCATCATATAAAAAGAAGCAAGGACACGGGGAGTGGTGGTGCATGGCTGCAATCCTAGCACCCAGGAGGGTGAGACAAGAGAACTGCCTGAAGTTTGAGGTCATCCTGGGCTACATAGTGAGCTCAGTACCAGCCTGGGCTACAAAGCAAGACCCTGTCTCCAAACAACAACAACCAACCAAACAAACAAAAAGAAGCAAAGACAAAAATCATACATTCATTTTAATAGACGCAGAAGAAAAAAAAATGACAAAATCCAACACCTTTTTTAGGGGGGTACTGGGGATTGAACTCAGGACCTTGTGCCTGCAAGACAGGTGCAGTGCCACTGAGCTACATCCCAGAATTATCTTGATAGACAAACCAGATAAAGACTCAACTGAAAACCAAACAAAAACAAAACTACAAATTAGTCTGATTAAGGAATATAGATGTGAAGGTCCTCAACAAGACAATGGCAAACAGTGTGATAAATCATTGAAAAGATCACACATCTTAACCAAGCAGGCTTTATCCGAAGGATGCAGACATGATCCAACAAACACAAATCAATATATGTCATACATCACACAGAGAAGCAAGAGCAAAAATTCCATGGTAATCTCAATAGACACAGAAAAATCTTTGACACAATCCAACATGTTTTCATGATTAAAAACCCTGAAGAAAAATAAAGTAGGTATAAAAGGATCTGATCTTAATCTGATAAAAGTCACTTATGCTAAACCTACTGCTAACATCATATTAAACGGGAAAAGCCTGAAAGCCTTGCCTCTAAAGTCAGGAGGAAGAAAAGGATGACCACTCTTACCACTCCCATTCAGTGGAACACCCAAGACTTCAGCTGGAGCAATTAGACAAGACAAAGAAACAAAAGGTATACAAACAGGAAAGGAAGAAGTCCAACTATCTTTATTCATGGATGGCATCATCCTTTACACAGAAAACTCAAAATATTCACCCCCTAGCACTAATAACAATACTCCTAGCACTGATAAACAAATTTAGCAAGGCAGCAGGCTATCAAGTCAACACACAAAAATAGTGTTCTATACACCAAAAATGAGCCCAGGGAGAAAGAATTATGAAAGTAGACCATTCACAACAGTTTCAAGAAAAAAACACTTAAGAATTAATCTAACAAAAGCAGTGAAAGAACTCTATAATACCTACTTTTAATGCTCTGAAAAAGGAGATCGAAGAGGACATCAGGAAATGGAATGATATCCTCTGTGTCTAGACAGGCATCAGCAATATTTTCAGAGTGGTCAAATAGGGCTGGAGATCTAGCTCAGTGGTTCTGGTGCCTGTCTAGCAAGTGCAAGGTCCTGAGTATGATACTGGATAATCACATACTACAACGCCGGGCATGGTGGCTCACACCTGTAATCCCAGCACTCAGGAGGTGGAGGACTGCTATGAGTTTGAGGCTGAGTTCAGGACCAGCCTGAACTACAAAGCAAGACCTTATCTCAAAAAACTTAAAAAAAATGGCCAACTATATATATATATATCACACATATATACATATACACACATATATAATATTTACATATAATATATACATATATATACATATAATATATATATTCAAAATAACAACAGCGTTCTTCACAAAAATAAAGAAAAGAATCCTAAAATTTCTATTGCACCAGAAGGGACCCAGAATAGTAAAAACAATTCTAGGCAATAAGAGAAAAGCAGGAGGCATCACAAACCGAGATTTCAAGTTACATTACAAAGCTAACCTGATAAAAATAGCATAGGACTTGCACAAAAGAGGCGTGCAGATGAATGGGGAAGAACAGAGGGTAGAGCAACACCATCAGGCGTGGCTAGCCATCCATCTTTGATGCAACGACCAACACCCATGCTGGAAGAAAGATATCCTTTTTAATAAATGGTACTGCAAAAATGGGCTATTCACAGGTAGACAACTGAATCTAGGGCTGGGGATGTAGCTTAGTGACACAGTGCCTGCCAGGAAGAAGAAGGAGAAGGGGAGGTAGAAGGAGAAGGAGAAGGAGGAGGAGAAGGAGAAGAAAAAGAAGGAGAAGAAGGAGGGGAAGGAGAAGAGGAAGAAGAGGAGGAAGAGGAAGAGGAAAAGAAGAAGAAGAAGAAGAAAGAAGGAGGAGAAAGAAGAAGGAGGAGAAGAAAACAGTAGGCAAAACTCTTGAAGAGATAGGCACTGGGAAGGTTCTTCTGGAAAGAACCTCAGTTGTATAAGAAACAACATAGAGAATCAACAAATAGGATTACGTCAAATTTAAAAGTTTCTACACAGTACTGGAGATAATAAACAGAACGAAAAGACAACCTACTGCATGGGAAACTTTTGCCAACTGCTCCTCAGACCAAGGACAATATGTAGAATATATTAAGAAAAATACCCAGTATAAAATGGACAAGTGAAATGAATAGATGCTTCTCGGAAAAAAATACACATGGCCAATAAACACATGAAGAAGCGCTCAACATCTTTAATTGCATTAGAGAAATGCAATTAAAACAACACTGAGATTCTACCTTCCTCCAGAAAGAGTGAGTAGCATGAAGACATCAAGTGACCACAAATGCTGGCAGGGCTGTGGGGAAAGTCGCCCTTCTGCATTATTGGTGGGAGTGAAAGCAGCATGATCAGGATAGAAATTAATATGGTAGGTCCTCACGAAACTAAAAACGGAAATTCCACTTGACCCTGCTATTCCCTTTCTAGTTATCTTCCCCAAAGAGTTAAAGACATCACATTACAGTGACATATGCATATGCTGTTTATGGCAGCATAATTCCTAACAGCTAAATCTTGTGAGTGGCCTATATGTCCATCAACAGATGAGTGGATGAGGAAAATGTGGTATATTAAAAGTGGAGTAAAGTGAAAATATAGGAAATTATAGGAAAATCGATCCTTCATGAGACCGTAATGTGAAATAATGGAGCACACAAGCTTAAATATCACATGATTTCTTTGACAAGAAAAACTCAAAGTAGAAATAAACAGCAAAATAAAACATAAGATAATAGAAAATGAGTAGACAGAAGTTTTGCTAATGAAAGGGGATCAAGAGATAGACAGAGGGGGAAAGAAAAGGAAGGGGGTGTAAAAAGAATTAAGATACAAAAAAAAAAAAGAATGAAGACACATGATATACATGTACTGACTCCCTATGCTGAGTGTGATCATTATGTTCTGTAATCGGGTACTAAGAAAAATTCAACTTTTAAAACAGCGTTGTCTTGGTAATAGACATTTTTGTTGCTCCTGCAGTTTGGTCTCTGAGCCCCAGGTCCTCTATTCTGCAGCTGACCCGGCCAGGCCCAGTGCCTCTCCCAGAAGTGGGCAGCTGGGCCAAGGCGGCCTTGCCCCCGGCCACTACCCCCCCCTCCGAGGCCTTGCCAGGTGCTGTGAGCCAGGGCTGTGCGGGCTCTCTTGGAAAGGCTTCACTGTACACCCAAGAGCACAGGTGCACATATCATGGTTTCCTTCCGGGTCTGAGGAAAGCACGGGGCCTCCAGCCCACATTGCCATTTCTAACCAGTCCTCTTCTTGTGCCCATCCAAGACACTCTCATCCTCCCCTGGTGTCCTGGAGCGGCCCCTTCCAGCAGGATCTGACCCAAGCCACAGCACCATGGCAGGCAGTCTGGCACTTGGCTGGGGCCTGGCCACCCACTGCCTGCACTGTGGGCGCCTGGCTAGACCAGTTGTTTTTCTGTCTTCTGCTATCATTAGCTCCGCAGCAGCGGGCATTTGTGCTGACCTTGTCATTTCACACAGAGGAGGAGAGGACTCAGGGGAGAGCATGCCCAAGGACCGAACCGGCCTCGGAAGAGGGGAGGTGGGGATGTGCTCCCCCCACCCCCACCTCGCTTCTTACTCACATCCCGGCCCAGGGCTGCCTAGAGGACACTGGATCTCTCTCTGTTGCTGCTTTGTCCGCCCCAGGGAGCCCCAGCTCCTAGGCTTCCGGGGAACACTTCCTGGTTAGAAGAGGAAGCCTTCCTCTAGGTGCCTTGGACCTCACAGTGTCTGCAGATGCTGCCTTGAAATCTGGCCGCTATCTCCCACTCCGAGCCCCTAGCTGGGGCTCTGAACCCCTCAGAGCCTTTCCTCAGTGCAGGCCGCTTCCAGGACCTCCAGGCAGCCTGACACCCAGGTGCTGAGCCAGTCTGGGAAGCAGAGGCCTTCCAGCCCCACAAGGGGCCCCACGGTCCGAGTAAAGGACTCTGAGGAGCCACTGAGCACGGGGGACAAGCACAGGGTGCTTCCAGAATGCCCACAAAAGCTGAGCTACCTTCTCTTTCCTGGCGGCCTCCATCTTGGCTCTGGTGTCCAGCATCTGCACTGCAGCCAGCCGGGGGAGCTGGGACCCCGCGCTGTCCCTCACCAGGCTTCCAAAGAGGTATCTTGGCTTCTCCCAGCGCAGTCACGGCCAGCCCAGGGCCTCCAGAAGAAGATGGTCCACCTCAGGCAGGCTGGGGGTTTGAGGTTCAGTCACAGTTTCCTCCTTTTCATTGTCTCTTCCAGCCCCTTCTCCTCGGTGGCCCTCAGGCTGGATGTTCTCCAGACAGGGCCATGGCGGCCCCAGCAGCGTCTACACACGGTTTGCTTTCTCGGGTCCTGAGGAGCAGAGAGGACTTGATGGCCTCTCGGTAGACTGACTCAGCAGAAGAGGTGTCTCCCCTTCAGTGACTTACAGACGGCTTCCGAGGAACGAAGCTGTGAGTGACTGTGCCCCTCGCACCCCAGCTTGCTTCTCTGCCCTCCGTATCACTTACTTCCTGTCCCAGCCAGGTATGGAGTAGAGGACTCTCCTGCCAGGGCCTCTGCTCTTCAGAGGGCCCACGGTCACTATGGTGACAAGTCTGTCATTAGAGCTGCCATGCAGAAAACTAGGACTGATGGCAAAAGGCCTCCATCCCTATTACCATGGTGACCGCTCAGTCGCCTTGTTACCACAGCGACCTCCAATCAAGTAAGACAGTGCCACCTGCTCAGTTCCCAGGCCAGAGTCTCAGAGTCTCCCGCAGTCATGTCTGAGGAACAGAGGTGTCTGGGGACTAGCAGGAAGGAGCAGGGCCTTGGAGTTGGAGTGGGGGCCCTCCGGGAGCTCCTCGCTGCCGTCCCTCCTGCCCGCCCTGGACCCTGAACCACAGCAGCTCAGCTGAGGTCAACGCTTCCAGGGAAGAGGCCCACAGGGATGTGTACCCTTCTTGTACTGGCCAGGAAACCTCAGCCCAGGATGTACAGCCTCCCCTGGCACCCCTGGAGACTCCAGCTGGCAGATGGAGCAAGGGGCCAGGCTGCTGGAGCCTCCCCAGATCCTGGCTTGGTGTTCATTCCACAGTCTGGACCCAAGGGTGGTGTCAGTGGGAGGGACTCGGGTCTGGTGTGTACGTCACACATACCGCACCTCTTCATCAGGGCTGGGCGTTTTTCCAGTACTCCACACGGCTGGTGGCTACTGATGGGAGGGTGCAGGGGACAGCGAGGACTCAGGACCAGGCCTGAGCCTCTGCTGTCCTGAAGGCTGGCTGGGGGCACAGAGGAGCAGCAGAGATCCCTCCTGATGGGTCAGTAAGACCAGCATGAAGGCAGTTTTGTGTCTCAGTTAGCAACAGTGCTAGAAGTCCTAGTATTTCACCTGATTCAGTGTGTGTGACTGTCTCCTCTGGATGGTGGCAGAAGCTGAACTGCCGCCTCGGCTGCTGTACGTTGACTGTTGTGGCAGACAGGACCACACTGCCTCTTCAAATGTTTTCACCAATTTATTAGAACGTCGGCCAATGTTAAGTATACGGCTACCTCCTGGCCAGTCTTTGAGTTGATACATCTCTATGTTGTTCCAACGAGCTTTTTGCTGTTTGAATTGTACAATGTTAAGTACTCTTTCATATGTTCATTGGTTATCACATTTCTTTTAAGAATGATTTAAGAAAAAAAAAAAATTAAAAAAAAAAAAGAATGATTTGTTTAGGGCTGGGGATTTGGCTCAGTGGTTCCGGTGCCTGTCTCGCAAGTGCAAGGACCTGGGTTCGATCCCTGCTAACCATATACCATACTGGGTGTGGAGACTCACGCCCAGCAGCAATCAGTACCACATAGCACAGTGCCGGGTGTGGTGGCTCACGCCTGAAATCCCAGCACTCGGGAGGCAGAGGCAGGAAGATTGCTGTGATGTGAGTGTGAGGCAGAGCTCAGGGCCAGCCTGAACTAGAAAGCGAGATCTTATCTCAAAAAACCTAAAAAAAAAAAAAAAAGAATGATTTGTTTATATTATATCTATTCTGTGATTGAACCATTTTCTTTACACTGATTTGTGGAACCATTTTCACATTTGTCTATAAAATCTATTAATCTTTTTTAGCCAAATATACTATACTGCTTTGGTCTATTGCTAAACTCATAATTTTTTTTTTTTAATTTAGTACTGGAGATCAAATTTGGGATCTTATGCTTGCAAGGCAGGCACCAGAACCACTGAGCTATGTTGCCAGCCCCACAAAATTTGATTAACACTGTCTTTTATACAAAAACATCCACTTTTTGGGATTTCAACCTCATTTTCTCATTTGAGGGCTTTAAGTCTTGTTAAGAAAATAATTTTTTACTCTCAAATCACGAAAATATCCTAATTTCTTTCCAGAAAATTAAAAAAATGTTCAACATCTGGGCACGGTTGGCCTGTAAACTCAGAACTCTGAGAGGCTGGGGCAGGAAGACTACACATTTGAGCCCAGTGTAGCAAACTGAGACCCTATCTTATCATTAAAAAAATAAAAATACGGTTGGGGATATAGTGTAGGGCGAAGGCCCTGGGTTCAAGCCCTAGTACTGCCATACACACACAAGAAGGTCCAACATTTAAGTTTTTCTGAGATGACTTGTGTTTGCTGTACGCGGGCATTCCGAGAACGTGACTCCTGTCACCCCTTTTTCCCCAAACCCCCTACTCTGTTCTCCTAAGCCAAGTGGCAAGTTTTCGTGCATGCTGTGAGTTAGGAGACCACTGATGTTCAGCGCTGACTAGCTCAGGCCAGAAAAACGGCCTCTACAGCCTGTTGAGGGATTTCCCCCTGACTTGCCCTCTGTGGCCGCTGCCATGTTTGCAGGGTTGTGCTCAGGGTGTCCCATTGTTCTGACAGCACGCTCTTTCTCTCCCGGGACTGTTAACAGTGATAGGTCTCTTGACTTGGGCAAGAATTGCCTCAGGTACTGCTGAGCTCTGAGTGTGTCCTCCAGTCAGTGGATGATTGGCACGCAGAATGCAAACGAGGAGGGAAGGCCAGCCGCCACATGAGCAGCACCAACCAAGACGCTTGTGTCCTGGGTGGAATGAAAAGGCAAAGAAATAAGAAGTCGGCTTTTTTCTTTGGAGGAGCTCCGATCTTTGCCATTGCCTTTGGACATTTGTCTCCAGTTCCTTCAGGCTTCTAGCCCAGGCTCTTCTGCCTCCAACACAGTCCCTTCAGGTTTCAACATGGACTCACCCAGACTTGAAGCCTTTGAGCTTCAACAGGACGCTACTGGTGTCCAGTGCACTGACAGCCATTATACAGTTTTTCCCTCTAATCTGGCAGATGGCTGCTGGAACTCTTCCACTTCTGACTCTGTAAGCCTATCTTGAAAACCCTTTGTATAATCACACATATATTTGATATGAAATCAGTTCCTCCAGTGAAGGCTGACTAGAGGACACTCACCCTTCCTTTGCAGTCTCCTCATTCCTAAGCGGGATCTGCAGCAGGTTTGGGGCTGGGCTGGCCCAGCTGGCCCCCTCACCCTCACCTCTGTCTTCCCAGCAGACTCCCCCCTGATCTGTGCAGGCCAGCCCCCACGGCCATCAGGTACTGTCAGCAGGACAAGCTACCTGTCTCAATGACCAAGTGTTGGGCCAACTTCCTGGCCTTTGTCCAGGGTGGCCAGCTCCCCCCTGGGGAGGAGTATCTCTAGGACAAATGCAGCTTCTGGGGACACTCCTGCAGGGAAGATAGTCTCAAAAGGAGGCACTTGTCTTCCTAATTCCAAAGACGCCTACCTGGCTCCATGCCTTCTTTTTCTCAGCTGAGACTCCTGTCCGGATGCCCTTGTGTTCCTGCCTCTCTTTTGTTTTCTTAGGCAGGTTGTTAAACATTAGTGGGCCCAGTTTCAAAATAGCATGTGTTTCTAGTTAAGTAAAAAAACCCAATGACTTCAATGTATAATCCATTTATAATATTAGGTAGGTCTCACACCTAAACAGTGCCACAGAGCACAGTGGCATTTTACCCTTCGTGCTCAGCCCTTCTGATTCCTGGGCACCTGGCTGTGTAGTTTTAGAACAAGGTGCATGGCATTCCTGGATGCCACGTCCTACAGCCCAGTGGTACTGGGACAGGAAACACGCCTGATGACCCTCATGCTTTGGCTGGGACCTGGTTTAAATTAAGAATGCATCTTTTGTAAGTTTTATTTTTATGATTAAAGCCCCTGAGAAAAGAATGACCACTGAAAAAAATGACAGGAAAATATTATATAATTTCAAAGTAACTCAGAAGAAAAAGGTCAATAAACCTCCTAATCAGCATAGCTCCTCAAACCTAGGAATTACCTCTGTGTGCAAAAAAGGTATCCAGACTCACACTCAGGGCAGATGTCTTGGTGGCACTGCCCACCTGCTCACCTGAAAGTATAACTACATATATTTTCTTTACAGTAAGTTCTACCTAGACTTTTGCAAGGCCACTTATGTGTCTTGGCTGAATTCTTTTACCAAGTACACAAAAAACCTAAGACCAAAGAGTGAGGGCCAGTTCCCACAGCATCAGGACCCAGCTTACTAGTGACATTCTGATATCGCTGGTGGCAGAGCACAGGCCTTTGGCAGCAGACCATGTCTGTCTTTCCTATGGCCCGCAGTACCCAGCAGGAGCTGGGACACCTCAGTGAGGGGCCATAATAGTGAGTAGTGTATAGTTGGGCTTGGTCTGCTAAAAATTCTGCCTGAAGACATCTCCTCTGTACACTTGGGCATTGGGTATAGCTGAGTGGTAGAACACTTGCCTACCCTGGGTTACATGAGGCCCTGAGTTCAATCCCCAGAGCTACCAGAAAAAAAAAAGTGCATTTGATCCGTGATGACTGATCAGGTCACGGAAGCCTGACCACACGGGCGGCCCCTTTCAACATCTCCTTCTCACATGAGTGAAACAGCCTAGCTACCGGGCCTCGGATAACTGGATGGGGGGCACAGGAGCAGGGGCCCTAGTGTGGCTGGGTTCCCTATCTGCACTGGGCATTTTGGGGGTATCCCCCTGACTTTTTCCCTGGCCCACTGGGGTTCTGCTGTGTAGCTGGAGCAGCCATTACCTACAATGGCAGATGGGTGCTGCTTTGCTCAGGGTGGGGGGGACTCACAGGGTTTAGGCTTTCGGTCAGAGATGGTGTCACCCTGCTCTGGATGCCAAGTGGCTTTCCTTCCAGGGTCCAGCACTGACAGTGGAGCCTGAGAACTACAGCTGCGCACCTCCGCAGCTGTGCATGTGGTATCCTTCACCGCAGCGTCCTGCCGCTGGAATCTTTTCTAATTTTGTAACCTTGGACCTGAGTACTGTCAAAGAACAGAACAAGCAATCCCCGGATGCTCTGCATATGCATTCCGTAAGTTTCTATCCCTGTATTTGCTCCCCCATGCACACCATACTGACTGTTAAGGTCTATGTCTGGATGACCCCTCTCTGATCCTGGGGCTTGTGGTAGGTGACTGGATTTTGGGGTGCACAGCTGGCTTGGTGTTGGGAGGTGAGATCTGGTCAGAAAAAGTGGGTCACTGAGGGTGTGACTTAGAAGGTTTATCTCCCTGGCTCCTCCTTTCTGTTTCTGGACCAACATGCCAAGAGCAGTTCTTTTCTGCCAGGCTCCTCTGCCGTGCCAGCCCACCTTGGAGCCAGTGACTATGGACCGAAGCATGAGCCAAAACCAACCTCTCCTTCCTTAAGTAGCAGGTGTCAGATATTGTCGCAGACAGTAAGGGTGACCAAAGTCAGGAAATTCAGATAGAGACAGTGCCGGACACAGTGATGCGTCCCTGCAATCCCAGCCACTTGGGGGTCTGAGGGGGGAGTCAGTTTAGCTCTCCAGTTTGAGGCCAGGCTGGTCAACCTTTCCTACTCCAGGGATCTTCCTCAGACACGATGGCTCTCACCCGCCCCCTGCAGGGTAACTGTGTCAGTGTGAGAAGGGGCTGGATCGATAGCACTCAGCTACCTGGCTTGTCAGCCTACTGTCGGGGTGATGAACCTGTGACACGCATGCTGCTTTTTGTGTCATTGAAAGATCTACAAAGTTTGCCATTGCTGGCCTAATGCGTCCACATCTGGGGTGGCTGTGCCTGTTCCTGACGTTTCCCATCAAGAGGGGGAGATACAGAAAAGATCTTCCTACTTCCGCACTTGAGAATACCAGCGAAGGTGGGTGCAGGAGGATGTAGGGGTAGTGGATAGTGGGAGTACAGCAGGCAGGAAGCGAGAACTCCCTTAGTCACAAAAATATTCCGAGCAAGGTTTTCCTAAACCACAGCTCTAGTACAAATCTGGCAATTTCTAAGCACATTTTTGGCTGTCACGGTAGAGGTGCATTGGTACTGATGCCTAATGGGCACAAAGCCTGAGATATTGCTTGCAAAGCACAGAATAGCATCCCCAACAGTTATGTAACCCACAACGTCAACAGGGCTGGAGGTCGAGAAGCTCTGATTGAGAGTAATGTGTGGAGAGTATGTTATTTTTCCAACCTATCATCTCTTCCCCATCATGTTAGATCTGGATGTTTCCAGCAAGATTGTGTGACCATACTGTGAACTCCAAAACTAAGAATATTTGTTTGTTTAAATAGGATTTTTCTATTTCGCTGGCCAGCCTAGCCTGAAACTCAGGCGCTCAAGAGATCTCTCTGCCTCTTTCTCTTGGGTAGCTGGGGACTACAGGTGCACGCCACCTGTATCAAGATTCATTATGGTTATATGATGACACAGGAGAGTGGCAAGGAGTGGCGCCCCTGGGGTACCGTGCCTCACTTATCTCCATCCATGGGCTTGCACGATTTCAACAGTTGAAGCAAAAGTGGGTCACTGTACACCAAACCGCTACTTGCACAAAGAAGCTGAATTTCTGCTTTCTTCTTAGATGAACAACAGACTGCTACTGCAAGGTCAGTTGATGCGCAAGGTCCTGGGTAAGGTCCAGTGACCTTTTCCAACCCGTGAGCGCGGCACTTCTGGCCCAGGGCAGGGGTGTGGAGAAGGCCCCACCCTATACTCAAATCTGCTTTCCAGACTGTCCCGGGTCCATCCATAGCTACAGAAAGTAGGGTCGTACGCGCTTCTCTGGTCTCGTGGCCTAGGACGTTGTGATCGCTCTCTGTGGCCTGGCGAGAAGAAGCAAGAGGACTGCGCGGCGTCGCCCAACCCCGGAGGTGGGTTCCCTGGGCAGCATTGCAGGGCGCGGGAGCACTGGGCCCGCGCGTCCTTCCGCAGCGGGGCAGCAGGAAGAACCCTCTCTCAAGCTGCCCGGCCGCGCCGCGTCGCACTTCCGGCCGCCCCACTCTGCATCCGGGGCACGGGCGCCCCCTCCGGAACCGGAAGTGGACCAGGAACCCAGAGGCGGAACCCGGCGCGGCCCATTAGCCAGCCGGCTGCTGTGCTGGCTTCGAAGCTGAGCCGGGCGGAGCCGGTGGGCTGCCCAGCGCGGCGCTATGAAGCTGTACAGCCTCAGCGTCCTGTACAAAAGCGAGCCTAAGGTGGTGCTGCTCAAAGCCGCCTACGATGTGTCGTCCTTCAGCTTCTTCCAGAGGTCCAGGTGAGCGGGCGGCGGCTGGGGTCGCGAAGGGCCGGGTCAAGTCTGGGGCTGCAGTCTGGGCCTGAGGTCGGGTCCTGTCGGGTCGGTTTGGATCAGGTAAGGGTACGTAAGGTAGGGTCGGGTCGGGTCGGACTGGGCCGCGCCGGGTTGAGTCTCCTCGATTCGCAATCAAGACCCTTGGGAATCATCCAGCATCCCTTCATAAGTCTCATAAAAGGCTTATGCCATCCCAGAATAGTGTCCTGTTCTCAGAGTTTTTCAGATTCCTGCCTTGTACAGACTGAAAGAGGGTTTTGAAATCGTGCAGATTCCCAGATGTGCCGAACTAGTAGGGCGAGTCCCAAGAATACATATTTTACACCAACACCTCACTCCCAACTGTTGCTTGTGACCCCGGGAGGGGCTGCTGTGTGTCGTGACCCATCTTTGTATTTCCTCGTGGGTCTTCCCTGCGATTCAGTATAAGAGAGCTTGGTGGGGTTTTCTGTTTCTTCTTGTTGTTTGTAATGGGTGAAGTTACTGAGGTTATATATCACAAAGACTTAAGATCGAAACCCAGATTCTTAGTGGCTGGCACTAGTGGTACAAAAAGTTTCGAATAGTGAAGATTTGGGAGGGAAGCATCAGATCTGTAAGGTTTAAGGACTTTTAAATGTTTCACACACTGAATTAGAGGAAGCCATGGGTTACAGTTAGCCTATTCCTTAGTGGGGAGCAGAGAGACTGGGACACAAAAAGGGAAAGACAGTCACAAACAATCTGTCAGCTTAAGGCTGGTGAAATCTGCTTTCGTGTTCTTTGCTTCAGGGTCCTGTTCCTCCTTGAGGAGGGCACTTTGCTACCTGGATCTAAAACAATTTGTTACTTTGTTGAAATATTGTTTTTTTTTTGTGGTAAAACACACTTAGCTTACCATAGTAACCTTTTGAAACTGTAACTGTATCCAGTAAATACTAGCTTCCTCTTCTTCCCCTATTCCTGGTTAACTGTCCACCATTCTGTCTTTAGGATGATGACTTTTCAAGGAAATTTATATAAGTGGAAATCAGAGGTTTTGTGTGTGTGTGTGTGTGTGTCTGGATTATTTCACTTAGCATACTGCCCCATTGTTCATCTTTGCTGGTCAGTGTACCAGAATTTCCTTCTTTTTTGTGACTGGATAATATTTCATGGTATATATAAATTACGTTTTGCTTATGTGTACATCTGCCAGTGTACACTTAGCTTACTCCACATTTTAGCTATTACAAGCCATGCTACTATGAATCTGAATGTACAGAACATTTCTCTAAGACCCTGCTTACCGTTTTCTTTGTCATGTATTCAGAACTGGAACTGCTAACTCATCTTTTCACTTTTCCTTGTAGTTCTTGCTTCTTCTCTTGGTTTGACATGGCTTCTAATCTCTGCTTTTATGTTACTGCCTTTTTCTGACTGGAACTTTCCCGTCCAGCTTTGTTCTTATTTTCTTTCTTTTTCCACTTCTACCTCAGATTCTTGGAGGTTTTCCTGTAGGATTCCACCTCACTTCTTGGGAATTCCTTCACTCATCTCAGCAGGACTAGTCTGTACCAGCCTCTTTTTTTTTTTTTTTT
>PVIR01037444.1:0-15119 GCA_004026965.1 Petromus typicus | reverse complement strand
AGAGATAATTTGAAGTATGTGGCAGGATGTGCATAGATTATATGTAAATAACATATGATTTTATATAAAGGATTTGTGAATATTTGGGGGCTAAATCCCCTATGCTACTGAGAGATGACTGTATTTCATATCTAGTATTAAAACAAGTTCTCAGGAAAGAAATATATTTTCGTTTTTGCCACAAATTTAATTTTCCCTAGCATTATTCTTGCATTGAATTAGGGAAGTTTTTTAAAAAATTATAATTATGGAACTTTTAATCTTTGATAGGCATGTTAAGAGAATTTCTTTTTCCTATCTAAAACACTGCAAGAGATCCTAAAACTAGAGGCAAAAATTACAGGATGATAAAGAGAGTATATTCATTCTTTCCTACTAAATAAAAAAGTAACAAACTTGCATGTGTATCTGATTCTTACATGATCAGACAGTGATTTTCTCTAGGGAAGTTCTTGAACCAAACATGATTAGTTAGTGTTCTTTGTCTCTATCTTAAGCATTGAATCAACTTTCTGTTCCCCTCACCTGCTTTGCTGTGGTTTGTAGACTGGAATGCCAGTTGCATCAGACTTAAAAGTCAACTGAGCCCTCAGCAGACTGTTTTACTATAATTTGACTCTTACGTACCATAGGTAAGAAGTCAGCTTTATCAATTTTCATGTTTAAAAACAAAATAACAAATGTTGGTGAAATCACAATAGACATTGCTAAAATAAAGACAGATTATTAAAAAGTACTTCACAAAGCTGTATGCCAATAAATCAAGGAACTCAAAAGAATCATTTCTTCTTCACATTCCTTGATATATGTAAAGTAGCAAAACTGAACTCAGAGGATTTAAAAGTACTGATTAATTCAGTAACAGGCAATGACATTGAAGCAGTGATAAAACATTACCATGTAAAAAAAGCCCAGGTCCATGTGGATTCACTGCTAAATTCTACAAAAATATCAGGGAAGGCTGAACATCAATACTCCTCATCCTCTTTAATGAAATTGAAAGGGAAAGAATATCTCCAAAGTTATTCCTAGAAACTAACATTACCTTGATTCCAAAACCAAAGATCAACCAAAAAATAAAACTACAGACCAGTCTCTCTAATGAATATAGATGCAAAGTCCTCAACATGATACTCCAAACAAAATGCAAGGGACCATCCAAAACCATCATCATGACCAAGTAGACTTCAACCCAGGAAAACAAGAGTGGTTCAACATATGCAAATCAATAAATGAAATTTTTCATATATACATACTCCAGGACAAAAATTGCATGGTGATCTCAACAGATGCTGAAAAAGCCTTTGACAAAATTCAGCACCTGTCATGATGAAAAGAGTGAAGAAAATAAGTATAGAAGGATTTTCTCTCAGTCTGATAAAAGCCATTTATGATAAACACCTTCCAACATCATATTAAATGGGGAAAAACTGAAAACTTTCTGTCATAGTTATTTTTTATTGTTGCTGAGACAAAATACCTCACACCTAAAGTTAAAGGAGGAAAGGATTATTTTGGCTCACAGTTTGTAGAGGTTTCAGTTTATAGTTGGCCTGTGCAAAGGCAGTGTGAGATAGCAGAGGGATATCTCAGCAGAGAAACAGTTCATGGTGGCAGAAGGCAAGAAGGTAGCGAAGAAGCAGCAAGCAACGAGCAACAATGAATGGTCAGCGAGAACAGCCACTCTCTTTTGTCTCCTCTACTTTATTCAGGCTATCTGCTCACACCTTAATCCTAGCATCGCATTAAGAATCAGTCCCAGCATCACATCCTTGATCCCAGGAGACTTCCTAGACAAACCGCTTCCTGTATCAAGTCACTCACACAGATGCGTCCGTGACTCACTGGTAATGCAGGAATGCAGTCAGAGTGCTTTAACCATCATCCACATCACTCATGGTCCAGTAAAATGGAAACCTCTTTTTCCTTTGGAGAACTATTTAGAGAAAACTTTGTGAAACATTTAGGTCACATTCGAGATAATTATTCAACAGTGAATTGCCAAAGTAGCTTTGTTTTGAAGTGGATGAGTAAGAAACAGGTCATTAACAACAGAAAACAAGTTTCTAGTAATAAATGGGGGCCTCTTGCCTTTATTATTCAGTGCTTAAAACTTGTCTCCTTGCAAGATGAATTATAAACCAAAGTCCTCTTTAAAGGACTTTGCAAATAAAAGCCAGTTCAAAAAAAAAATCAACTCTGTTGAGTCATAACTTATAGAGAATAAAATGCACCCAACTGAAATGAGCTTTGACAATTGAACACGTTCATGTAACTGTTATTAAAGTATGAACATTACAGGCTGGGGATAGTTCAGTGGTTCCGGCGCCTGTCTTTCAAGTGCAAGGACCTGGGTTCGATCCCCGGTAACCACGTACCATACTGGGTGTGGAGACTCACCCCAGCAGCAACCAGTACCACATACCACAGTGCTGGGCGTGGTGGCTCACGCTTGTAATCCCAGCACTTAGGAGGCAGAGGCAGGAGGATTGCTGTGATATGAGTTTGAGGCTGAGCTCAAGGCCAGCCTGAACCACAAAGCAAGACCCTGTCTCAAAAAAACCTTAACAAAGAAAAAGTATGAACATTACTCTCAATTGCTTCTCAGAAAACACCCAGCAGTAGCCTTGGCAATCACTAATTTGCTTTCTATCCCCAAATTTTCTCTTCTCTGGCATTTTGTATCAACAGTCATACAATTGGGTTAAAATGCAGTTAGCTTCTTTCATTCCCAAAAAATCCTGTTTTTAAAATTCATCCATGTTACTGCATATTGAACTGATTTGTTCCTTTTTATTGGTGAGTAATATTCCATGGTACAGATATCTATCTATAGATGAACATTTGGAGTATTTCTAGTTTATGGAAAAAATTGGTACAGAAATTAATGTGCAAGTCCTTACACACATCCCAACATCCCCAGAACTCCAATTGAACCCAAGGACTTCACATTAAGTTAAAGTCTCAACCCCATTTTAAAAAATTATTTTAAATCTTGAAAGAAGGTCTTGCTAACTCACTAAATTGCCCAGGCTGGCTGGAACTTACAATCCTCCCACCTTGGCCTCTTTGAGTGTTGGAGATGCAGGCATGTACTATCTACATGCCCAGCTGTTCTCTTTTCTCTTAAGACATAGGAGTGAGTAGAATTGCCCAGGTCATTTCTATTTCAGTCTGTATATTAATGTTTATCTTTAAAATTTTTAATGTCAAATTCTTTTCCTAAGTGGTTATGCCATTCTCTATTTCCACTAGCAGTGTAGGTGAGTTCCAGGTTCTCAAATCTGCATCAACAATTGACATTGTTAAAATTTCTATCTTTTAAAAATATTTGTTTATGTGAATAGGTGAAACAAAATCTCAAAGCTAATTTTATTTATTTATTTATTTTTTGAGACAAGGTCTCGCTTTGTTGTTCAGGCTGGCCTTGAGCTCAACCTCAAACTCACATCACAGCAATCCTCCTGCCTCTGCCTCCCGAGTGCTAACCCGGGTCCTTGCGCTTGCAAGGCAGGCGCCGGAACCACTGAGCCAAATCCCCGGTCCCTCAAAGCTAATTTTAAAAAGTCAAATGCTCACACTGGAGCTGGGAAACAGCATTTTATCAAGATCCTGTCTTAAAAAATATTTTTTCAAAAAGTGATAGGGAATATAATGCAGTTTGAAGGTCCTGGGTTCAATCTTTAGTTCTGCAGGAAAAAAAAGTACACACACAGTCCACATTGGAAAGCTTAACAAATCCACTGAACAGCTCCGTGGAGGAAGAAGTGCCCGCGACTGCTTCTCTAGACCTGAGCTGCTGGCAGCGAGAGCTGCATGCCCCGAGCTGCCAAATGCCATCAGGAGACCCCTCGGAGGAGAAAGGTGATTTCTACAAACTCTCCCAAGGTATTAAAAAACCATCCTCATCACTCAAATGATGGCGGTTCCCCCCATCCAGCACTTTAGACGGTATCCAGATGATTGGAGCTTCACTGTGGATTAGTCCTTCCAAACTTAGCTTGCCTAGGAGAAGAGAGACCATTTGTTTATTCTTCTGAATAGAGATGATGCTAGCCACAGAGTGAGGCTTCCTGACAGAGCAAAGGAGGGGCGCTCATCTCAAGGCCACCTCTATTTCACGTGAAGCTGCTGTGACTGGACACTGGACTTGTTGGAGTCCGTCATGGAACTTCTAGTCTGGAACAAAATGGAGACTAAGCCAGTGAAGCAAGTGGAGACTGTCAGAGAGAAGGGAGGGAACAATTGGCAAAGGGTCCTTCCATCCTACCTTGGAGTGAAATAAGGACTCAAAGAATGTGTGGAAGTTAGCACAGGGGCTCTGATGGCCCTGTGAGGGAGGAGGCTCCAGGCAAGGGCTGAAGTGCATGGAAAGGCCCAGAGTCCCGTGGGATGTGTGGGTGGCCAGGACTGTGGACAGGGTGCACAGGTGCTTATAGGTAATGCATAAGCAGTTCTCCACAGTAGGGGAAGTGCCCGTGTGTGTGTGTGTGTGTGTGTGTGTGTGTGTGTGTGTGTAAGGGCGGTAGGAGAAAACTGCTGTAGTGCAGGATGTTGATTCAGGCCTTTACTAAGGCAGCACTATGGATTGTTTAGCGAATGGAATGGCGTGTGAACTGGAGTAAGGTAATAAGTGCCTCACACTTTCAAAGAGACACATGCAGTTATGCTAATACTAAACGCTTGTCTTTGATCCCACCACTCTTGAGAGGCTAAAGTAAGAGGATCACAAGCTGGAGCTCCGTCTGGGTAATTTAATGACGTAGCAAGACCTTGTCTCAAAGTAGGGGCTGGAGAAGTAGCTCAGTGCAATGGCCCTGGGTTCAGTCCTCACTACTGTAAAAACAAAAATAAACAACCAAAAGCTCTGCTAATATTCTACCATTTTAGCTAGAAAACTATGTCTCTTTATGCCACCCTCATTCCCTGTATCTGTAAGTCAACAATTTTTCTAACATTATTTTCCATCAACAGAACTAGCTGCAGAAACTATAACCCTAAGACTCCAGGGAAAAGTCATTGTGAGATTGTGGGAATATCAACCCCTCTTACAGATAAGGCCACAGAGAACAGTGACAGAGCTGGCTTTTAAACCAGACCTCTGGCCAGTCTCTTGTTTTCTCGTGGAGATGTATTTTTCTCTAACAAAAGGTTATACAATTGCCCACGATCAAAAATTTCTTCCCCTTAGTATTTTGGATAAAATTTTTTTTTCATAGCTGGACATATTTGCTACACTCTGTGCATTTCAAAAGCTGCAGGTATCCTCTCTGTACTCTTTCTCAGGATGATGAAGGATTCCTGGAAAATAGTAGGTACTAAATAAATATGTCTTGAATAAATGAATAAATGAAAACATTGGCAGTGGACAAATACTAAGAAGTTTGATCTAATTTCATCCTCTTACTGCCATTCAGCATCACTTCTACTCTGTATGAGCACTGTTTCTTGGTTCAGACTCTTAACTAGAGGAAAATAATCCTTGCAAACTTTGTTACTGATTCTTCTAATTTAACCTAAATGTTAGTCCTGGGCCACCCTCTCATAACTACTACTCCTCACTGATTTTTAGAAATCAATGACTAGGGAAATGTTCCCTGCTTTTTAAAACCTGTAGCTGATTGTTCTAAAGATAGAAAAAACTTCTTACCATGTCTTCTCTCCTAATATCTAACCAATATAATAAAAAGAGTTACTTTTATCTATAGTGTGCTACCAATCTTATATCACTTTATAACCATCAGTTCTTCTCATCTCCTGCTGGAGGAGATAGTGTAGGTTTATATAATTCACAGGCTGATGGACAGTTCTTTCACATTTACCTGAACTATGAGATTTGTTCTCTGGGAAAGTGTTTGTTCATGAAAGGAGGGAAAACTACATTTTAATATAAAAACTGTCATTGCCCTTATTCAAAGATGCTGCTATAGCCACCTGTGAGACTGTGGAGTTCTAATAGTTCTGCTTTCAAAATGGTTGGAGGGCAAAGAACAAATCCTTTGCCTGCTGTTGTTTGTTTTTAGCCCACTGCAAAGGCAAATTGGGGTGAGGACAGCTCAGAGTTTATGCCATTTTCTTTAAGTGTCAAGTGAAAGTCTCAAGAAGGTGACTACAAGCTGAGTTCTTCTGGCTTCTGACTAATATGTTACTAATGTAAGAGGGTTAAGCTATCCAGAGGGAGGGGTGCAGGGAGAAGCCCTGAGTGGGACCTGGGTTGGAGTCATTTGAGTTCCTGGTGTAAGATGTTCCGTGATGTGAGAAAGGACATGAGTCTTCTTCATCCAACTTCCTCTTCCATAGATTGGACAGGTCCAAGGTGTCTGGTGATGCAGAACTACTGGAAAAATCCAAACCAGTGTATGACAGCAATTTGATAAGGTGTGATATAAATGCAGAGATTCATATTGGAATGTGTCGGACTTCCTGTAAGTGAGACAAGGACACCAAAGTAATAATTCTGAGAACACAGGGATCCTGAAACATGTGTGTCTATGTTGGTGCCAAACTGGTGACTGGGGAAAGGAGTGAATGTCTCATGTCAGGTGGATCAATCTTTGCTTTTCTGGCCCCCAATCTCCAGATCAGAAGGATCTCCTCCATTTGTCTATACTTTCTACCGCTCCTAGTGTGACCACACATTCGGTTCATGCCTATCGTCTCTCTTTCACTCCTAATGGTGTCCTTAGTGGATAATGTGTAAGTATTTGTAGGCACATGATGAGACAATTACATGGTAAATACCAAAGAGTCCTGAATGGATTCCCCAGACTCAGAGTCCCAGTAGATGCTCTCGTACTGGGCCAGGAGCCAACTGTAAGCACTATACTTTCTCTGCAACTTGGTAACCAGTCATCATCAAAAATAGTTCTTCACACTGTGTATAAGTCTTCCTGCTCATAGAAGTGGAAAGATGAACCTGTTTCTGAGGGCTGCTGTCGGAAAGCAAACATGTTTGGCATATAATGTAGTGTCATGAATAAATTTGGATGAGTTTGAGGTAAACAAATAACGGCAGCCATCCCCAGGAGGTATGAGTCCTAATCCCTACAACCTGTGATTAGGTTACTCTACAGAGCAAAAGGAATTTAGATTGTAAATAGAATTGAGGTTGACAATTAAATGACCTTAACACAGAGAAGTTATAGATTATTGGGTTAGGTCTAATGTAATCACAAGGTTATTTGTGGAAGCAAAAGGTAGAAGAGAGGACCTGGATGATCAGCTGTGAGAAGGGTGCAATCTGCAGCCTGAAGCTGCTGGCTTTGAAAATGCGAGTATGAGGCCACCGGCCAAGGTATGCAAAACGGCTCTAGAAGCTAGAAAGGAGAAATGGATTCTCCCCACTGAACGCCTTAAGTGGAGCATTCTTCTGCCTATACACTGACACCAGCACCGGGAGCCATGTATTGGACTTCTTAGCTATGAACTGTACAATCACAAATCATTGTTTTAATCCACTAAGTTTTCACTAGAAATAGTAAATTATTAGGAAACTCATCCCACACTATCAACCACCAAATATCTATTGGATATGTGTTATGCGTATAGTCCTATATTGAACGCTGTGGGAAAATATCAGAGAAATAGAATATAGAGAGCATGTTAAGAACATTTAGAAAGGAATTAATGAGAATGCTAATTAAGTGCTGTGTATAGTAGATGAAAGAACATTGTACAGGAGCCTATGAGAGCAAGTGGGTAATGGGTGAGAATGAAGAATGATGGGAAACTTCAGAAGGTTTTAATTGATAATGATCTCCAGGAGCCAAATAATTAATAGATGTGGTTCTGTGTCATGACATTCTCCATGGTAAACTGAATAAATATTGGAGGTCCTCCAGGCATAGTCTGTCTTCTAAATTGCCCCCGTGGGTAATCGGATAACATATGCATGCTGTTGCGGCTGAAAAAGTGACTTCCAAAAACATGTCTGCATTGTAAGTTCTGGAAACTATAAATATGATCTTATTTGGAAAAAGAATCTTTGCAGATGTCTGAGAGATAAACAGACAAGAAGAGAGTGAAGACTAGATTAGATAGGAGGTGAAGTGATGGCAGAATCATAGGTTGGAGTGATGTGATCAGAAGAGGTGGGCCAGGGACACACAGAGCCTACAAGAAGCAAGATAGAAATCTTTTCAGAAGCCTCAGGAGAAGTGTGACTCTGGTAGAAGCCTTGAGTTTGGATTTCGCTTCGAAACTTTGAGAGAAGAAATTTTCGTTCATTAAAACCTCCATATTTGCAGTAACTGCTTATGGCAGCCCCAGAAATTATTACACATGGCTTTCATGGCTCCTCCCCTGAGATTCTCATGGTTCTATCTCTAGAGAGCCCTGAGAACTATGGGTAGTTTATCCACCTCCCTACCCTACACCTCCAGACATGTTGGAGCTGCCACATATCCACCGTGTCCTGGATTCACCCCCGTCCCCAAGCTGGGCCTTCCCTTAGGATGCTGTGATTGTTGATCATGGTATTCGACTTGAATGGATTAAGAAACATGGGATAGATTAGATCAGTGAAGTACAGTACTGGGTGGATCTGTGGGTCAACATGCAGGCCAGCAGACCAATGGGGAGTGCCACTCCAGTGATGTGTGGCATCAACCGATAGCTCAGTAGCCTGAAGAGAATAAGTAGGGGAAGAAGAAGGACGTGTGGCCACGTGGAAGAATTCCAGTGTTTCTGAATGAGTGTGCCCTTTCTTGCCATTATTGCCTTTGGATATAAGTCTCTGGTCTCCAGTTTATTCAATCTTCAACCTGAAACTCACATGAAAAATTCTCCTGTGAGCTCCTGGGCCTTCAACTTTGACCTGGCACCGTCTCCTTGATCCCTTTTGTTCTGCAGTTTGCACCTTCTTGGGCTGAGCAGCTACTGATCTTCTGGGACTCCACTGCACAGATGGTGATTGTGAACTCTTCTGCCTTGGTTCCTGTGAGCCCCCCTAGTTAACCCCTAGTGTAATTATACACATATTTTGTTGACCCTATTCCTCTCCAGAGCCCTAATACTGAGAATAAATGATACCACTAGACATTATGCAAAACAGATGCTTAGGAGTAAATCTTGATACCTCTGTCTCCTAAATTTCAAATGTCCAGGTCCTATTGAGTCTGTTGATTTTACTTTCAGGTATTTTCCAAATCTGTTTAATTTGCCCCAAATTTCCAGCATCACCACCTTATCCTGGCCCTGACTATTTCTTGTTTGATTTATTGCAACTTCTTGTCTCAGAGATGAATCCTGACTACTCCAAATCAAGTTTCTGTCATGAAGATACTATAATCTGTTCCACATGCAGTCTCATTCTGCTTAGAGTCATCCAGTGATTTCCATTGCTAATACAATAAACACAACACCCTTGAACAAGAACTAAGATGTTCTGTAAGGCCTAGAGTAGGTCCATAGTGGGATCTTCTCTGAGGTCTCCTCTTTAATAAGACTGGCCTCTTCTGTTTTCTCCTGCCACAGGACCTTAGCTCATGCTATTCTCCATTAAGGATGCTCTTTCTTCCCTTTGTTGCCTTGGTGACTCTGAGTTATGTGTTAGTGCTTCTGATCTCAGTGTTATTTTCTCAAAGGATCTCTCTTGTCTTTTTCTTTCTTTCTTTTTTTTTCTTTTCTTTTCTTTTTTTTTGGCAGAGATCGAGCCTAGAGGGTTCATGCTGAACTATATCCCTAGTTCTTTTTTTATGTCTTATTTTGAGATAGTACCTAAGTTGCTAAGTCTTCCAAGCTTGCCTTGAAATGGTGATCCTCCTGTCTCAGCTTCCCATGGTACTAGAATTGTGCTAGGTAGATTCCCTTTGCTTTTCAGACTTTCATAGTATTCTATATCTGTCCTTCAAAGCTTTGGTTCACATGGATATTTTACATGTTTTGTTATTTTTTAATAGATCCTTTCCCTTACTGCTATAGTTTGGATCTAGATTATATCCTGAGGGCCCGTGTGTGGAAGTCTTGATCCTTTCTTTGGCACCACTGGGAGGTGATAGAACCTTTGGGAGGTGGGGTCTAGTGGAAAAAAGTGAGGTCATGGGCTGTGCCATTGAAGAGGATGCTGTGACCTCCCTTTCATCATTCTCTTCCACTTTCTGGCTACCATAAAATAAGCAGCCTCTTTGCCATGACTACCACCATAGGCCCAAAGCAATGGGCCAACCAGTAAGAGCCTGAAACCTTCAAAATTGTGGGCCAAAACGAACTGTTCCTTTTTTAAACTGATCACCTCAAGTATTTTGTCACATTGGTGCAGAACTAATTCACACACTTACTAAATTACTGGCTTCACCGAGAAGAGGGAAATGTTTGTCTCAGGATCTACCTGGAACCACGTGTATTAGATGCTCAACAGATATTTCTTATATAAATTAATGAATGATTTAGTGTGGATAATTTTACCCATATTCCAAGAGGACTTGCCTCCAAATGTCTCACCATCTGAGGGCTATCATGAAGGTGTGTAGAAACATGATCTCCAGGTACACAAGAAAAGAGATATCTCACCTTTCTTTCCACCCAGGGACTCAGCATCATCTGTCCTTTAATTTGTTTGAAATTTACAAACTATCTCTCAGAGCTGGTTTGGAGGAATAAATGCATCAAGTCAATTTTTGGGAAACATATGAATCGATCAAGCTTTTCTTTCCCAAGTATTGTGCCAGCTTGTTGTGATTCTAGCGGGTTGCAACAGGTGCACATATTTCTAGCTTTTATGACAAGTATTGTAAACTTACACTCAAGAGTCCCCATTTGAGTGCCCTTCATCCAAATGATGCCAAGTGGGGAACAGCTTACCCATCGCAGTGTGCTCGTTTGGAGAATTGTAAAACTACTAGCAAACAAAAAGCAAAAATATTAATAGTAATAAAAATCCAAACCATAAAACTGTTTGCCATAAAGAGAGGCAAAGGTAAAAACATGAAGAGCTAGCTTGGAAAGACAGAGTGTAGTATTAGGAAAAAGTGGTTGCTTTTCCAATCACATAGTTGCTGTGAAATTAGTATGGAAACAATTTATCACTGCTTGGAAACAAGAGACGGGGCCCCTGAAATGTGTGTTGCTTGTCTTTCAACTCTCTTGGGAAGGTTTTTCAACTCTCAGGTGAAGGTTTTTAAAAGTACTTTAATTAACTTGTATCAAAGTGATCGTATGTAAGAGAGAACTGTGTAAAGATTTCTTTAATTAGTGAATTTCATCAGGGCTCTTCCATCCTCCATCAGTAAAGGAGTTGGTGGGCTGCCTGGGCCCTTAGTGGTACATGCGGTCAATAAGCTATTCACGACTTTAGCAAGCAGCTAGATTTTTAGGCCAATGGGAATTTGGTGGACAGTTTCCCTCTGTTACCTTTAGCTACATGGCCAGAATTCACAAACTGTTTCCTTTCTGAGAAAAATGCTGAGGTGAGCAAGCTGCCTGCAGAAACTGCATGGAACACATTAATTGCCCCATTGAAGTAAAGCGTGGGCGCATTTTTACCCTTAGAGGTCACTAAGGAGATTTGTAGTGCTGCCGTTGGCAGCGGGAGCAGGAGCACATCATTATTGTGTATGACGTGTATGGTGTTGACCCAAAATCATTTTCCTTGCCATGTAATTGTGCCGAGTCACATGCATTTCACTGTCTTTCCAGAGCGGCAGTAAAGCCTAGAACAAGAACTTTTCCCCTCCCTTCGTAAATCAAAAGTTAGCAGACAAAAGGTCACAATACCCCAAGCCACAAGAACATTAACACTTCGGATATAAAGATTCCTTAAGAAACAAATGCTTGGCTCTCACTTTGGAGAAAGCAGACATCTTATCTTTGTGAGTTTACAGAATGGAGCCAAACTGTACCCGTAGCTACTTTAGCTAAACCAAAGCCTGGATCTTTTAGCAACCCACAGTCATTAAAGCTCTCAGAAAGCCTCCCAGGAGCCGATGTGCTTGCTTAAGTATATGCTGTAAAAGGTCCCAGAGATTTACAAGGGACTGCTCCACGCTAAACCAGGCACCATCTGATAAACAAGCAATTTTAGCTGCAGGCTAAATGATGCTCTTTGAGGCTTTGATTTACAATGTTGAAGATGATATATTTGCAGTTCGGGGATAGGTTCTGCTGCGGGCTGGCTGTGATTACTCACCCATGAGCAGAATTCAGGGCTCAAGTCTTTAGCTTGGAGGTCAGAAAATTGCCAGTGGAGTGAAAGAAGGTTGATAAAGGTTACTGAGATGCTAAATAGATATATAAAAAAACATTAAGCCAGGGGTTTTGAACACTTAAGCCTTCTGGGGACCACAGTTTTTGTTAGTTTGCTTAAATTCCAAAGATATGAAAATAATCTGCAAAATTGACCCAGTGGTCTCATTTTACTTTCATTACATTTAAAAAGCAAATATAAGTTTAGTTTTATTTTTTATCATCACTGACATTTAAAAATAAGAAAAATGTACAATTTGGCATTTATGTAATTGCTCAAGAGCTAAGAAATCTGAAGGCAACTTTGAAGCAAATCAAATCATCTTTAAGAAACACCAAGGAACCAATCTAAAGCACTTGAACCTGAATTGAGAATTATGGGAATGCTTTAAAGCTCATGGCTCCTGGAAATGACTCGGTCAACTTCTTGGCTCAGAAGCTTTGCAGTTAATAAATACTTGGGTATCTTCTGATATTGTCACTGTCCTAGTAAAAAAAATAAATGTCTCTCTTTCTTCAAGAAGTGTACAGTCCAGTGGAGAAAACCATAGATAATTTCAAGAAAATGTGAGATGTGTAAAGAAAGAGGATACCTTAGTGTCCAGGGGAGAGGAGCTCACCTGTGGGATGCAAAGGGGATTCAGCAGCCAGAGAATCGCCATGACTGGCTATGTGCCAAGAACTTGGTGAGAAGACCATGGAAAGAGACATTTCTCGCACTGTGATGCTGGTACTGTGTCCCGTGGCACAGTAAGCACTGTGACCAAGCATGCTCTCTCTGAGGAGAGCTCAGACTGGCAGAGCTCTAGTTCAAGTGACATGAGGCAGATTTGGAAACTGCTGAAATGACTCACCAGTTGGAAATTGGTAGCCAGTTACACAAAAGGCAGCCAGAGAGCCCTGAGGCCTGAGCTGGTTCTAGAGGGTGGGGCAGGCGTGCCTGAGGCCAACAAAGAAGGATGTATTTTCCCAGGAAACTTATGCTGTTTAGAGATCTCAGAGTTCTGAGTTGATAGGAATTTGAGGACAAACCAAGTTAGACAGAACTGTAAGGCAGATCTCTCTCCCCACCAACTTTCTTCATTTGCTCTTTTCTCACAGGGAGCACAGTCCTGGAGGCACTTAGACATTACTTATGATGTCTAACAGTTATCAAGTGCTTGCTCTGTGCCAGGCATTATTCAAAAGTGTTTATACATATCAAGCCATTTAATCTTCCAAACAACTCCAGGAGGCAGGTACTTTGTAGTCTGTTTTACATATGAGGAAAGTGGTACCCTGTCTCATGGTCACATGGCCAATGAGGTCACAAATCCAGGCTGTCACACTCAGCTGCCTCGCAGTACAGGGAACGCAACAGCTTATTACGCATGGAGGCCTCAGCTGAGGTTGAGGACATCACTGTCTAGGTCCTCCCAAAAGTTGAACCTTTTAGATTGGTGTTTCATGTTGCCAGCCAAGTCCTTCCTTTCTGAGCATCCTTACCCTGCCCCCTGTGTTGCTTCTCTAAGCCCCAGTTTTACAGTCTGGAAAAAAAATGGCCTCTCTTTCCTCCCTCTAAAGTAATTGGGAATATCACCTATGTCATGCCCGTAAAGCATTGAAGACTATGCAAATGAAGGATATCACAGACACAGGTAACAGTATTTTAGAGTAGCCCATTAAGACATATCATTGTAAACACAGACACTGAGTTGCATCCTTTTCCAGATATTTTCTTGAATTTTAGCATAGAATCGCATGTACTTTTAAGATCTACCTGAGCTAATTGGTTTTATGAACACAGACCTCTGCACAAGCTGGACAGGATTTAGGAAATTCCCCTGGACAAAATATTTTTCAAGTATTATCACATAATTCACTTTATCATGTCCAGTCTCATCGTAATAATGCACAGCTCCCAGGAGCCGAGTATATTTTATGAAGCTTACAATTTCTTTTACAAAAGTTGCAGTCAAGTATAATGATTTTTAATGGCATCAATGATACCACTGTATATATCGCTTTCAGTTTTGAAGTAGACTTAAGTTCAAAGACCCAAGGGGACCATTCTCTTCTTGATGCACTTGTGTTACTCCCATTAATGCTAATGGGACAGACAAATGCTGCTCTAGAGGAGAATATATCTGCCCTTAGGAAGGTAACAGGTTTTAATTAGTAATGCTTTGAGTCACACAAAAGCAGCTTGCTCTCAGTAAACAGCTAGCTTTCAGAGCCAGCAGCAGGATCACAGCCTGGGTTCCTGGGATAGAGCCTTCAAATCTGAGACTGTAAGTGGAGAGGGCAGGAGGCTCTTGTCAACTGAGAATGAGAGAGAAAGAGTTCAATTTGGGAGCTTTGTTGAAACAAAATCACAGTACTCAACGCAAGCATATTTTCTAAATGCGAGTGCCAAATAGATCTCATGTGGGATTATCACAGTGACTTTAGCTTTGAAGTAGAAGCTCACTTAACCTGATACTCTGGGACTGAAGGGTCTGTTTTTGTTTGATTGCAGGCTTTGGCTATAAAAGGCGAAAGTCTAGTGGGGGTTATCTAGTTGGAGGCTCAGACTGGTTTCGTGTTAGACCTTGGACACCACAGTGAACTGCTTTTGTTAAGCTATTGTGGGTACCTCAGGGTCCTCAGCTAGAAATTGCTGGAATTTGCTTGCTGGAAATTGCCTGGTTCCAGATCTGATGAATAAGGTGGTTGAGGAGACGCAGTGACATTTTCACATGACCCCTTGCCGCTGGAGGCCACTTGGCAGCAACAGTCACTATATTTTTGATCACACATTATAGGGCACATGGGATACTAGACTTCCAGAAGTGCTTCAGAGGGTGGCAAGAACAGTGGGATGAGTGTGTGTGTTTGATGAGCCAGAAGTATTTTGACAGAGATGAATGACAATGTGCTTTTACTGTAATAAAGTTTAAAAACTTTGAACATTATCTTTT
>PVIR01037443.1:0-15125 GCA_004026965.1 Petromus typicus | reverse complement strand
GTAGCATGTAAATCACTTGACACTTGACAGGTGCATTTTTATTTGGATTTCTGCTTTTATCTCAAAGTGACTTTGTAACTTTAGGTAAGGAATGGAGATATTCTGAGTCTTAGGTTTTTGATCAGAAATTTGGGGCCAAAACAGCTTTTCCCAGCCTACCTCACAGATCTCTTTCAGTTTCTGATTTGGAGGAGCTGCGTTTGGTTTCTGTAGTCTGCAGCCCAGGGTGCCAGGCCAAGCCTGGAGGGGAGATCGGTCTTACACTTAGCCAGGTGTGGTGGTTTGTGCCTGTATGTCTAGCACTCTGAGAGACAGAGGCAGAAGGGTCATCAAGTTTGAGCCTCACTGGGTAACTTAGCAATTAGCAAGACTTTGTCTCAAAATAAAAAATAAAGGGTTAATGATGTAGCTCAGTGCTAAGGCTCTGGGTTAGATCTCTAGTCACAAACACATGCACACACACATGCATGTATGCAATGCACACATACACACACACACACACACATGAATGCACACAGAGTCCAGTACTCAGCAGTCTGGACACAGCCTCAACCTGTATTTCCCCATTCAGAAACAACAAACAGTCCTTGGGAAAGTTCTTGTAAATCCCTTCCAAACTAGAACCTCCCCAAACCAGACACATTTGTGCAGCAAATCTCAGTTTGCTGCAAAAAGTCAAAACCTGACAATCCCAAGCACAGAAGCCAGATGGGCTCCGATATCCCCGCAGGAGACAGCCTCCCAAAGTGGCAGTACTTGCTTGACTTCTGCTTCCCGAGTACACTAAGGGCTATCCCAAAAAGTCCACATAGTCCCCATGAGGAAGATTACATGGTGACGACAGACACGGAATTCAGGACAGTGCTTGTGAGGGATGCAGGAGAAAAGATGGGACCGGGAGAGGCACACAGTGGAATTCAGTGCTCTGAGAGTTACAGTATTTTATGGTTGTCTGATGATCCTACTGTCTATTTCACATGTAGGAAATGTTTAATAATAAAGCAGGCAGATAAGCAGAACGAAGTCCAAAATCCAGAAAAAATGAATAGGAAACAAACCGCACCATGTGAGGTCCTCTCTCGTATGGTGATGTCCTATCTGTTTGTGTCTATCCTGTTTGCCACGCGTGCTAATCGCTTCTCACATGGCCTGGTCCAGAGTGGGTGTGGTAACTGTGGTGAATGGAAGAGTGGGCGCGTGGGTGGCCCCTCCTTGCCCCTCATCTTTGATCTGAAGGCCCCGCTTGGGCCGCTGCCGCTGCCGTCCATATTCTCTTTGTCCAAGTGTAGACGACTGGGCAGAATGTCTCCCGGGACATTGTTTCCTGAGCAGCCAGTTTAAGGATTCAATGTTAGCTTTTGCAGGGTTTATGACAACGTGGGAGGAGAAGTCTGGCTCATGTTCTTCTAAGGGGAATGTGCTGAGTTCAGGTATGGGATGGTCCAGTGAGTGAGTGAAGCAGGTTGTGGGGTCCTGGCAAGCTGATGTGTGCACATCCATGTAACTGAAGCCATCTGAGGGCCGGGGGAGGGGTGTAGCTCAGTGATGCCAGCACCTGTCCAGCAAGCTCAAGGTCCTGAGTTCGATCCCAAGTACAAAAACAAAACAACAAAAAAACCCCAACTACTGGTTCACTGAAACCTGCTGGTGGACCCAGGACCCCTACACTTGGGAAAACGGGCACCTGTGGACAAACGTCTAACTTGACGTGGAGTCAGTCCTCTGTCTTGGCGCGGTCGCTGCTTCCAGTGTGTCTGCTGCCGAATTCCAGTCTATATGGATGGCTGAGGGACAGAGGAAGTGAGGCTGGGCCTGTGGGGCAGGAGGCTGACAAGCTCTGAGCAAGGCTCTCAATGCTGCTTCATGAGACCATGTCTTCAAAAACCGCTGCTAGTGACCATTCACAGCTGGTCGTGACCCACAGTCACCTTTCAGTGGTCCCCCCGTGCCTCCAGTTAAATGCTACCCTTGGCACCTTTCTTTTTAAAAATATATATTCTTTATATGCGTGGTTTTAACGCAGGGGAATCTGTACCCTGAAGCATAAATCAAGCTCAGCAACTTTCTTAGCAATATGGTCCAGGATCTGACCATGGGGGAGGGGCCCTTTCCTAGGGCATCCTGTGGCCTCGCAGAGGTACGCTCTCATGAGATGGAATCTTCACCTTCTCACTGAGGCTCTAGGGTCCCATCTAGGTTCCCTGAAACATCCCACAAAGGAGAGGATTCCTCTAAGGACAAGTGAGCTTGGTTTGACTGCAGGTGTGGAAGCTCTCCCCTGGCTGGGATGCTGTGTCTCCCCTCGGTTTGTTTGTGACTCAGGATTTGGTTTAGACTGTGGCCTGGTGTCCCTCCCTTGCTTTTTAGTGCCATAGCCCACGGTATGCCCTTGTTTGAGAATTTCCCACCTGGAATTTCAGTGGCCTAATTTCTTCAAAACTCCCACATGCAGCATCTGTTAGGTGTCCCTGTGTGTCAGGACTGGTAAAACCATGCAGTGTTCTTATCTCAGTGGAGCCTCACAACAGTCCAACGAAGTTGGCAATGTCATCATCCCTGCTTAAGAAAAGGCAGCTTTGGGAGGCTAAATACATCACAAGGCCAAAAACTGACAAATGAGGATCTGGACTCCGTGTGTGCAGCAGATCCAGCCGGGATCCTTGGCTCTGTATAAAGTCGCAATGAGCTGCCTCCTAGAAGTCCAGAGCCAGTGCCCTGCGGGGCAGGCAAGTGTTCTGGTTCCCACAGCACAGGCCCGGCTTGGGCTTTGGTGTCCAGGAGTTCGAGTCTGCATCCTTGTTTTGTCAGCTGCCTGTGGTTACTTTTCAAGCCTCAATTTTCTTTGCTCTCTCTCAGGGACCATTCCTATTCTGTAAAGGTTTTCTGGAGTTGTGTGAGGGTGTGGGCTTCTGGTCCTTGATGCTATGCCTCGGATGTAGTAATGGTTAGAAACAAATGGGGGATAAATAAATTTAAGGTGCTATTGAGGTAAACTTTTTTTTTTTTTTGAGACAGGGTCTCGCTTTGTAGTTCAGGCTGGCCCTGAGCTCAGCCTCCAACTCACATCACAGCAATCCTCCTGCCTCTGCCTCCCGAGTGCTGGGATGACAGGCGTGAGTCACCACGCCTGGCACTGTGGTATGTGGTACTGGTTGCTGCTGGGCGTGAGTCTCCACACCCAGTATTGTATGTGGTTATCGGGGAATTGAACCCAGGCCCTTACGCTTGCAAGACAGGCGCCTGAACCACTGAGCTAAATCCCCGGCCCCGAGGTAAACTTTTACCTGGAAATAGTCCTCTTTTCAGATATTCATAAAACTCTATAAAGGTGAGACTCGGTTTGGGAGTGAGTGAGTGTCATGGAGTACGACTGAAGGGTCTGGGCGGAGGGGTAGTGACGGGCCTCAGAGCTTTTCAGTCTCTCCGAAGCAGTTATCCTGTAGCAATAGTGGGTAATGGGGAGGCCACTTTGTATCACGCTCTGTTTTCATTTCCATTCCATAAACACGTCTCCACTACACCTAAGCAACCTGTTCCATAGCCACAAAAGTGAGAAATGAACGGCGTCCACCGCCTCTGAGCACAGACTAAACTTTCTTTCGGCTACATCCCTCCACTAAGTGTGAAATGAGCTGCCAAACAAACCAGCTGAGAAGGAAGGGGAGGTAGAGGCTTTCGTATTTGGATGAGCCATCCCGTATTTTTCTGTCCTTGTGACTTTATCCCATTTCACACCTGAATGACTGGGTGACTGAATTCAGTTCAGTGAGCCATGCATTTGGTGTGGGGATTTTGTGGAGGACACACGGGTCAGTACCTCACACAAATGCTGGACCAACGTGCTCCCACGTAAGATCCCACACGTGTGACACACGATGACACATGTGATACATGATCCTTGGCGTGATTATAGTTTGCCTCTGTTCTATTAAATTCTGGAAAAGTCTACAGACAACACAACGTGGCAAGTGTGGAGGTAGTTAAAAGATATATTTGTGATCCCAAGACCTGCAAGATCTATCTATGGGAAAGGTCTCCATGTTTGTAAATAGGATCCAGTGTTAGTAGCAAATGACATTTATGCATCAAAATATCCACACCGATGGGGATGCAATGCATGTTAAGTCACGATGCTTAGGGGAATGAGACAGAAAATGCTGTCTTACAGCATGGCCTCGGCGCTGCCATGCCCTCTTTGCTGTGTACAGGGCGCTGCCAGGCTGGCCCCGCTCACTGTAGCCCTTTCTCTGTAGGTCACTTGGCTTTGCTCACTTCTTCCCTGCTGACCACATCCTTTTTACTGCTTGTCAGGAATGCTGAGCTGCTGCCCACCGATGAATCATTTATCCTTTTCTCCCATACGATCACCCTTCTGTTGTGTTCTCATCCTTCCTCATTCTGTCTGACATGTTTTTTCACCTTCCCTCTTTTCCTCCCTCCTTACTCTCCATTTTCTCTCTGACCATGTTAGCTGGGCCCCTGGGACAGTAGCTTTTCTCTGGAGAGGCTCCCCCAGCTCCTTCGCTATCTATCCTCACTGAATATTGTGCCTTCTGGTGGAGACAACTGGCTCGCCCTAAAGGGGAGACATGGAAATCCAAGACACTTCAGTGTAAACAAGAATATACATCCAAGCGGAGCCCGGGTGAGGGCTTTTTCTAAGCACACTGTGTTTGGGGAGGATGAAAGAACCCTCCGTGACACGTGCCGGTCTGCAGCTCTGTGCTTCCTGCTTTGCTATTGTGTAAGGTTATATGTGGGGCAAACAGACTGAGACGCCAAAGGGATGATAATTTAGTATTTCGTAGTCATCCGTGGAGGCCTCAGAAGATGGCAGAAGCTGTTCCAGTGTGGAAAGAGGAGAAAATAGTCAAAGAAGATAAGGTCAAGGAAGTGATGCCAACCATCCCACCTTGGCCACGCTTTTGGTGGAAGCTGCCTTAAGTACCACAGAAGCCCCACGCAGAACATAGAAGACGCAAAGCCACACTATATCCTGGAGGGCCAAGTGGCCGGACATGCCCTCGGCCTGGCCTGAGCAGTGGGGCTTAGGACAGGATTCATTGGGCCAGCAGGCCGCCACAACCAGCCAGGAGCTCCTGCTCCCACCTTCCCTCCCCTGCACTAAAAAACAAGCAGAAAAAGTCCCCCAAAAACGGCAGGCACCCTGAGTGGATCACACTGTATTTAAATGCTATTCACCTCTTTGTGTTCTAGGAAAAGCCACCTGTAGATTCATTTGCTGGGAAACACGGTCTGTGCGGCCGAGGCAGTGGACACTGGGCTTGTGGCCTTGCCCAACGCTGACTTTTTTCGGAGGTCTGTCTGCTGTCCGGAGTGGCAGCCGCTTCGGTGGGCAAATAGGATGGTCATCTCGGGGCTCAAGGAGGCTGCATCCGGTTGGGAGCCCTTGAGGGCAGCTGGCTGCTCCAGTTTTCCAGAGGGAGGATGGAGGGTGTAATGCTTCGTAGGAGGAGGGCTGTAATTCTGGAATCTCACGGTTTTCACTTGCTTCGAGAGAAAAAAAGCAAAAGAACACGGGTGAGACATCTTCTGTTTCCCTCGGGACTCAGTCCACGCTGTAGTTTTACCTTTGTCCCTCCTCAGAATGCCTCCTCTATGTGCTGTTCGGTCAGGAAATACTTGAGCCTACTAGGAACGTCTACTACCCATAATGCACTTGTCAGGAGCTGTGAATCCAAGAGAGAATGAACAGAGACAAACAGAAGATCATGACAAGTGCGTGATGGGGAAGGTGTCAGATGGAGCCTTCTGCTTCCCAGAAGCAGAGCTATTTACATCGAGAACTGAAGAAGACTAGGCATATCAGGGAGAAATAGCATAGGCAATTATTTGTACAAAGGGCCTGATGCAAGAGGGTGTGATCTTTTCCAGCAAATAAAAGTTCACCCTCCCTGACTCCCTGCTAATCCTTGCTCCCTGCTCTAAAGGTCTAACTCTGGGCTGAACTCTTTCTTGAGGCTTCTCCTTGTGAATTTGTTTACAGACATCCTTAATGACTGTAAACAAGCCCTCAGCTCAGCATTTGCTCACTAGAAAACTGGCTGAATTTAGCCTTCACAATGTTTGAGAATTCGATTTACTTCTCCACACAGAAGAACTGAGAGACTGCATGTACAAATCCAGGACTTCATGTGTTTGTTTAAAGAAAAAAAAATCAAAGGCTGGGCCCGGTGAGATCGCCTGTAATCTCAGCACTTAGGGAAACTGAGGCAGGAAGAGCACAATTTTGAGCCTCAGCTGGGCACCACAGTGAGACCTTATCTCAAAATAAAAAATAAAGGGAAAAGGATGTAGCTCAGCAGAGAGTGTCTCTGGCTTCCACCCTGTGGCTCTGAAAAAAAAAATCAAAGACCTGGCACCCTGGGTCATGCCCCATGCTGGCCATACTTGGCCGGACCGAGGCCGCTCCCCTTCCTGTGGGACGTGTGGCCTCCTGTTTGTTCCCCTGCCAACCTCCCCCTCCTCACCTCTTCTAGTCTGTTATATCTCTGCCTCATAATCACAGGTATTTGCTTTGGCCGATCCTTTTCTTAGGGCTTCAGGAATTCTGTAGATACTGGGAATGATTTCTTTTTGCTCAAGAAATTCAATCCTTGTGTCCTCTACGGAGAACCCTACATTTCTTCAGACTTTTTGACTTTCAACATAGCTATCTGGGGCCTGGAGACTTCCCAAACACAGTCCAAGGGCTGTGTCTGATTACTTGGTGTATGAAGCGGCCTTGCCTGGAAAACTTTACCTTACTTGAGCACTCTGAGTCACAGCAAGAACTCCCAACACTTCTATCAGTTGTGACTTTTTTTCCAGATGCCTTTTCCTGTCAGCGTGTGGCTGAGCATGAGGAGCCTGAGATTTTTTTTTTTGCCAGGATTGGATTCTATTCCAGTCATGTGTGGTTTCAGGTATGCAGCTTGAAGGACTGGCCTTTAGCTCCTGAGGCTCCAAAGCATCATTTAAAATAGAGATGAGGCCCAGGGATTTAGCTCAGTGGTTCTGGCGCCTGTCTTACAAGCGCAAGGGCCGGTGTTCAATCCCCAGTAACCATATACAACAATACTGGGCATGGAGACTCACACCCAACAGCAATAAGTACCACATACCACAGTGCCTAGTGTGGTGGCTCACGCCTGTAATCCCAGCACTCGGGAGGCAGAGGCAGGAGAATTGCTGAGATTGGGGCTGAGCTCAGGGCCAGCCTGAACTACAAAGTGAGATCTTGTCTCAAAAAAATAAATAAATAAAATGAAGATGAAAACAAAACCTATGTCAAAGGGTGTCAGGATTAAATGTGAGGAGACTGAAACGCTAGGCCCAGAGTAACCAACAGGAAGGAGCTATGTCTTCTTCCTTTCTCTGGGAGAACCGTGATGACACCACAGTGATAGTGATGTTCAGAACCTCAAAGATCACAGAGAGTGTCTCCTCATTGGCTTACGTCACCTCTTCCTTTCCAGATCCTTCCTGCATCGACAGGATTTCAGACACTTCTGTCACCCAGGGTAAAAAGCTCCAGGGAGATGTCAATGGGCCTGACCTCTGCCACAGAGGTCACAGCAAACTGGCTGCTGGAACTGTCCTGTTCAGGTGACCTTGACAGTACTGAGCTCCTGCATCCCCGTCACGTCTGACGTCATGAATGACTAAATGGCAAGGCCGAAGCACTTCACGTCATTAAATCATTCTTGCTGGCTATCATCATTCTTACCTCCATTTTACAGAGTAGCAAAGAATAAATGAGAAAGTCAAAGGTTCTGTCCAGAGAAACCCAGCCATCAAGTTGCAGGGTCGGAATTCAAATCAAGGTTTGTCTCATGTCAAAATCATGTTTGTTCCAAGTGTCTGGGCCTCAAAAGAAGAGTGTATACAGCACTTAGGGGCACAAAGGGGAGCGAGCCGTGTGCAGGGAGGGGAGGTAGAGGCTCTGAGGGTTCTTTGTGGCTATGCTTTGGAACCCTGCCAGCTAACACGAAAATCTCCGGAGCTGGGACAGTAGGAAAAGGTGAGGTCTAAAGAGTCTGCGCTCAGTGCCGTCCACCTACCTTTTCGATGCCGTTCTTGGAGTTCTCTGGTTTCACCAGGATGGACGGGGGCGCAGACGCAGGAGGTCTGGGCGGAGGCTCGCTCTTCGTGGGCACGTCCTTGCCTTCCATGCTGAGGGAACTGGCTGCCGAGTGGGTCCTGGACTCGCTGCCTCTGCCCGAGAAGGCGAGGGCAGCCTCCCCGGTGGGAGCGGGCTTGGGCCCCGTCTCGGCGCTCTGCGGCTGGTAGAACGGGAACTGCTGCGGCCGCACGACCATGGTGGGGCTGCGTCTGAGGGAGCCCGTGACGAGGGCGGGGATCCCGGACGGGGCTGGTCTCTGCAGTGATCCATCTGCGGGGTACAGGGCAGAGCGGTCAGGGGGCGGGGGTGTGTGCGGATATCCCGGAATAGTCAAGTGCTTTCCTGATTTGACTGTCCACACTCTCCGGGGTCCTTCAAAATGACCTTATTCTTTTTTTAGTGCTGTTTGCTGATAGGGACAGCAAATATCTGGCTCACTGAAGGGTGTGTGTGTGTGTGTGTGTGTGTGTGTGTGTCCCCGTGTGTGTGTCTGTGTGTGACAGAGTAAGACAGGGCAGAAAAAAAAAAACCAAACTGAAGCCATATGCCACCCCCCCCCCACGCACGCATGCACACACATTTCTTCCAGGGCTTTAAGATGGAGGTAAAGAGGAGACACACAGATTGCTTCCCAGGGAGAAGCAGACAGTGCAGGCGGATCACAGGGAACGAGAGACAGAGACAACGGAAAAGAACACAAGAGAGCCAGCTGAGGAGGGGCAGGAAAGCGGAGCGCGAGGAGGGCCCTGAGCTGCGGCGCAGGGAGGACAGTTCTAACAGAAGCTCTAGGCATGGGCGGTGTTTAAACCCGGGGCGCCCACAGGGAGGAAGGCCGGGTGGGAGTGCCGGCGTGTGTACTGCATAAGCCGGCTCCAGACAGAGGCAGATCTGTGAATATGACTCCGGAGTCAGAGCGTGTGCAGAGGCGCCCCGCAAAGGCTTAGGACAGAGTCTGGAGCCCCACTGTCCCAGGAAGTTCAAAACAAGGGGATCACATCCCCATCCTGAACCTCACTTTCCTCATCTGTTCGTCAGAGACAGGAGCCAGACACCAGGCGAGGCTTCCGGCTGGTGAGGTGCACAGTGTCAATCAGTCATGGGGGGAGGGGTACCTCAAAAGTAATGCACAATCCAGGAGTCTGGTTTTATTCTTTCCTGAATCATTCTTTAAGACCCAATTGGGGTAATCTTCCATCAGGAAAAGGAAACCACTTCTTTCCTAAAGTCCTCTAAAGGTAGGAGAGCCCAGTCTTTTGTGGATGTGCCCTGTGGGTGACCTGGGAATTGGAGGTTCCCTATGTCCCCAGAGAGAAAATGGGGGACATACCCCCCCGAGAAACACTGCAGTCCATGTCTCCAAAGGGCCTCCAGTGTTCACAAGGTCAGCGGTCATGTCCCAGCCAGCGATCTCAGTGTCTTATGACACCCACTGACATGTGTGTGACTCCAGGTGGTCTGTGTCTAGGATAGAAGGCCCGAGGCAGGGCCACATCCCGCACATGACTCTGCAGGGCGGGATGGGAACACGCAGAGAAGGACTCTCACTGGACACACCAGGTGTTCTCAGCCACGTGGTATGTCCTCAGCATCACCGTTCACACAGCCTGACCTCTCAGTTTGGACATTTATTTCCCACTGAAGGCCTGTGAGGCGCACACGGGCAATTCTCCTGTCACTCCTCTTTGCTTCGGGAGATTGATAGTCTTACCAGACTCACCTTGACAAAGGGGAGACAGAGAAAGCCTCCAGGACCCAGGAAGCCAAAGCAACACTAAGAAGACACATCCCAAGGACCCCACAAAGGTGAGAAAAGTTGACCTAAGCTATCTGTCTTGTTAGTTTCTTATTTTTGAGAGATGTAATGCTTTGTTATTATATGTGTGTACAATGCAAGCAGTCAAAGCTCGGAGCCAGTCAGGATATCTGTGGAGGAGGACAGGGAATTTATAAAAGAAAGTGTGACTCAGTGACAATGAACCACAATTCTCAGTAATCCTGAGTGGTCGAAACTGACCGAATGGATCAGCCCTAAATGAATTTTGGATGGACTAAAAGTGACCTATTTAGATGTAGTAGCAATGATACAGTTTAATAAAATAATACTATTATTTTAGGATTTTTTGAGCCAGGGTCTCGTTTTGTAGTTCAGGCTGGCCCTGAGCTCACTATGTAGCCCAGGCCAGCCTTGAACTCACAGCAATCCTCCTGCCTCAGCTTCTCAAGTGCTGGGATTACAGGCGTGAGCCACTATATCTGGCCTTTAAAATATTATTTAAAAAATCCCAGTGGGTCTATAGAGCTTATTACCTACCAGGCACTATCCTATTAGTTTCATAGATTATTTTACTAATTCCATATAGTAATGGTGAGGAGATATTTTTATTTCCACTTTATAAGTGAGATGACTGAATAGGTTAGTAGCTGGCTACAGGCTGCTGTGCACACAGTGGCACCTTGATTCACAAACTCAATTTTCTTTGCGATTCTGGTCACAAACCAAACTGGATCAGGACCTAATCAAATTTCCCCCATAAGGTCAGCATTGATACTAACCGTCAAATTTGATTCAGTTCTTATCCTACATAGTTTGCAGCCAGAATTGTGGGCAGAATCAAGTTCACGAACCGAGGTACCGCTGCACTTGTTCTGTGAATGTATCGAGGGGAAAGTGGGGGCGGGGAAGGCAATGGCCGGAGGTGCAGTGGGTGAACGGAAGTGGCCAGAACAGGGAGATGCTGGCCGAGCGGGCGGCTGGGAGGGGACGCTGCGCTGTGACAGGGTCCTGTGACGTGTCCTGTGTTCTTCCGGGAGTGTTATCCCGCCTGTTTCTCCTCTGCTCTAATTAGCTGTGCAGCATTTTCATGTTTAATCACTTGTGAAGATTGCAAGAGAGGTTGCAGAGCCCAGTTTAATTCAGAAAAAAGGAGAATAAATCATGTTTACTACACTTGGCTGTTTAGAGAGAAAGAAAACCTTGCAATTTTGCGGAACCGTTTCAAACACTTTTCATAATCCTCCAAAATGAAATTTTATGTAGAAATTCACGATGTGAAAAGATGAAAACAGAATTCCTAAAATGACAGGTAGGTATATATTGCAATGTGGATGTTATGCAGAGAAAAATAAAAGCAAAAAGCCATAAAAGGTGGTAATCATAATTAATGAGACTGTCTATCTATCTGTCTATCTGCCTATCTACTGAACTTTCTAACAGGGCTAAGGGTACGAGGGAGACTTGCTTTTATACATTTTTTTAATGCTAGAACCTTAAAACAAACCCTATATACACCCTACATAAAAAACCTAGGGGAAATCAGGCTCTGAGCGCTGCGTCCTTGGCCCTGTTTCCCACCCGCGTGGCGGGCCCCTCGCTCTGGGCCCCGCAGAGCACAGTCGGAGAAGCACCGACCCAGCCGTGGCTCTGGCCAGTCTGTCTCCGTGAGAACCAGCGTCCACCTTGGCTGCGTTCTGATTACATACATGACTGTCTGCATACGTGATCGCTCTCCTCCCGCGGTTCATCACGCATGCAGGAAGCGACCCTGGCAGTGACCTTCGGTCAGTCTGGCTTCCAGACAACAGTGAAGCGTTTGGGAATTAGACAGCACCTTGGCAGACTGGCACCGAAAGCGAAGACTCGGCTTCTGCCGGAAGCACCCCCGGCCCCTGCGGTGGACCCCGTGACGTGGCTCTACACTACACAACTCACTCTTTCTCATGCTGTTCCGCCCTTTCCGAAGAGACCCGGGTCTGAAAGCTCCTGCGCCACCCGTGTTCCTCACAGGGCTGACGACGGCCGTGGGCACGAAGACGGATTTGAAAGGACGGTTTTGTCGGGGGTCACCTTCTGCAACGCTGCCTTGTGATGACACAGAAGAGGTGGATAATGTCCATGTGGTGTAGAGACTGGAGCCCTGGGGATCTGGAAAACTAGAGGCCTTTCTGGTTGTGGAAAAATTTTTTTTAAAGAGAAGAAACAGAAAAAGGAAAATGTTCAGTCAAGAGTCTTATTTTCAAAAAACGATTGCTCCTAACTACACCCCAACATGTGGCTGGTCCTATTCCTCTTCCTGCTGTCCTCACTTTTAGAAACCGCAGGCCTGAGGGAGTGGGCCATGGCTCCTGACGCCTGGGAATTGTGTGGCCAAACCGCAGGCAAGGAGAGCGCTCAGACCGGGCCCTGGGGGACTGCAAGGCTGGAGTTTGGTCTTGCACTGAAGCTTTGATCCCCTCTCGCCCGTACACGCCGTTAGCACAAGAGCTTGCATTTATTCGTCTCATTTTGCAGTGGCGACTTCTTGCCCATTCAGTGGCTGTCTAACTAGATTCTACAGCGTTGGCAGATTTTTATATCCTTTGTGTATGCATATATATTACTGATTAATGTTTGTTGAACATGCGATCATGATACTACGGACTGGGGTTTACATGTGTTATCCTGACTGTGCACAGGCTTTATCCACATCAGTGCGAGAGTTCTTTACCACAGCCTTTCGAAGTAGGACTCTTAGCACTCTTATTTTATACATTAAAAAATATAGAGGGCCGGGGATTTAGCTCCTTGGTTCAGGCACCTGTCTTGCAAGTGCAAGGGCCCAGGTTCGATCCCCCAGATCCACATACAATACTAGGTGTGGAGACTCCCGCCCACCAGCAATCAGTACCGCATACCACAGTGCCGGGCGTGGTGGCTCACGCCTGTCATCCCAGCACTCGGGAGGCAGAGGCAGGAGGATTGCTGTGATGTAGATCGGAGGCTGAGCTCAGGGCCAGCCTGAACCACAAAGCAAGACCGTGTCTCAAAAAAAGAGATTTATACTTACTTAAGCATTTGCTAGACTAGGGATTTGAGCTCAGCCCCTCTTCCCCCCTACTGAGCTAACTATATCACCTCCTGGCTGGCTAGAGCATTATCTGGTAGCAGGAAAACCCTTTTGTTCTGCCTAGGATAAGTGAGCTAAAGCAGCCGAGAGCCCCTTGACATGCCTTTATAAGATCTTAATTATTCATTCCTAAAGTTGTATTAAACAACAGTCCCTTGTTCATTGTTTCCAGCCTGCAATTCCCTGAACTGCTGAGTCTGGTTGACATTTTACATGCATTTCTTTCCCTTTTACCAACCCGTCCCCAACATCACCTCTTTCACAGTCACCCTGCACTCTGCCGATTCTGTCACCTTGGCTAAGTCCCTGGGAGTAACGAACTCCACCAAGACTCTGGTGCAGAGAAACCCTCCTGGTCCCTCTTGTACCACCTCCAGGTTTTCCTTTGGAGTCATTCTCCTTCTTCCTTCCTTTTTCTCCTTTTTATTAAATGGAAGATAATGTGGCTTAATAATGATCCACTGTCTTAGGAAGATGGTGTGGGTGCCACTTAATTGTGCCCAGTGCTGCCCATTATGTATGTAGCTAAATGCTCCTAAGAACTTCCCTTTGCAGCTGTGCCCTGCCTCTGCCCCTGTGGTGCTGGGGTCACCAAAGAGGCCTGGGACATTGCACTAGTCTACATTCTGGAAATGAGGCCGGGGCAGAGGTGAGGAACCCCGACACTGTCTTCCATGGCAGAGGACAGATGATCTGCCTGTCTTTTGAACAGTCCTCAAGGACTTGGAGTCGGGGGCTGTGAAGTGGATGTGCAGAAGGAAAGATCAGTTCCAGGACTGCTGCCTGCAGTAGCAGCAGCAGCAAGGACAAATACTGCTAATTAGGCCCCAGCTAACCTGATTCTACCAGCCTCTTCTTTGACTCACTGTTTAAGGACTGATGTATGATTTCATTTTTCTGAGCCCAGCACTGGGCCAGATTCCAGGAACTCCTAAATCCCAAGTCTCCCATCCAACACTGAGTCCCTCTGTTTTTTGGCAAAAAGCTAAGCAGTTACCTAACACTTTCTGCTGACATCAAAGTACTTCACTAACATGTATTAATTAATCCCAACTGAGACAATATGATTCTTATTTTCCAGAGAAGACTGAAAGATATTCTGGACATATTAGGGAGTAGATGTGGCTTCTGACTTGCTCCATTGATCAGCCCCCTGGTCTTTTTATGTCTGAGATATTACCTATGAGACCTTACCCAAAATTCAAAAAAGGGCATTACAAACAGCAGCTCTGCCAGGCCCGCCGCTGGCAGCAGCCTCCTTGTGCAGAGAAAGGTCACACTGTGGCCATCTTTATATAGTCTGTGTAAAAAGTAACAGCCAAGGTGTAGTGGCCCACCCATCACTTTTCTTTACTCAGGAGGCACCAGGTAACGCCTACGTGTCTGCGAAGTGGGCAAGAAAGAGAAATATCCTGGCTAAGTGGGCAGAAGGGAATTTGTTGGGAGGACAGGAGAGGGAGGAAATAGGATCCAAGGAAGCTTCAGAAGTTCGGCGAAGAAATCTATAGCAGGAAGTATGGGCCAGGGCTCCTGCCGGTGCATCCACTGTGGATAGCTGTCATCTCTGTCTGCATTCTCTCCTCCCTGGCAAGTTTCAAAGCTACGAGGGAACATAAGCTTCACTGGGCCTCAGTTGCAGCTACACGACGGGTCGAGGAAGAAGGGGCGGAGAATTTGGTTTCTTTGGGCTCTGGAAAAGGAGGAAAGACCTGCTGCCACCTCAGGACTACACAGAAGAGCAGACTCAAGGGATATTGGCACTCTTAGGAAGGGGTTTGGAAAATGGACAGACAAAAATTTGCTAACTGTCCAGTAAAACCTGAGCTCATCGATGTCTCTAGGACTTGACAGCAGAGAATTTGTTGTTGTTAAGAAGAGGCAGCCAGGTCGATGATGGTATTTAACTTAGAGGGCTGGAGGACACAGTGGCATAGCAGCCCCTTTTGAGTCTTACTTGTTCAAAGACTTACCTGCTGAGCCCTAAACATAAACCCTGGCTGTAGTTAACCCCAAACTCAGTGGTGATATGAACAAGGGCAAAAATTCTAATGCTCACAGGGCCGGGGAGTTAGCTCAGTGGTTCCGGCGCCTGTCTCGCAAGCGCAAGGACCCGGGTT
>PVIR01037442.1:0-15128 GCA_004026965.1 Petromus typicus | reverse complement strand
AAAACGAGACCCTGTCTCAAAAAAAAAAAAAAAAGAAAAAATTAATTGTGAGGGGCCAGGGATTTAGCTTAGTGGTTCCGCGCCTGCCTTACAAGCACAAAGTCCCGGGTTCAATCCGGGTAACCACATACAACAATGCCGGGTGTGGTGACTCATGCCCACCAGCAGTCAGTACCACGTACCACAGTGCTGGGTGGTGGTGGCTCATGCCTGTAATCCCAGCACTTGAGGGCACAGAGGCAGGAGGATTGCTGAGTTCAAGGCTGAGTTCAGGACCAACCTAAACTACAGAAAAAGACCCTGTCTCAAAAAAAAACAAAACCCTCAAAAAAAAAAATGTGAAAAGGTGGCAAGCCTGGTGCAGAGGCAGGAAGTGGGGTCCGGAAATGGTTGCAGGGAAGTGGGTGACAACGGCTGAGGTTAGAGGAAAATAGGACAGCTCGGGGAACAGGAGCAGCAGGGACAGCTTGTAGGCTGGTGTAGAGCCACCTGTGGCACCGTCCGGGTGGCCCTGAAAGGGATTAGGTGTGAGGACAGCTCTCAAGGGAAGGGGGCTGGAGAGCACCATGCCTGTGGCTTCAGCAGGGTGAGACACGATACAAATGTTGTGTCACACGCTGGCTTTAAGCACAGAGGGCGTGAGAAGGGAAGCTCATCAGGGTATATCAGGCCCTCTGTGAAGTCACTTCTGCCCACTCAGAGTGAAGTCATCGCTGTCTTAGCTGCACTGCGCTGGCCTTGGCACCAAGGCCATTTGCAAGTGGCCTGAGGGCCGAGCCTCTGAGTACAAGCTGCGGGGTCAGTGGTCTGCAGACAGGCAGCTGCTCCAGCGACCTGCAGAGAGGAAGTTCGGATGCCCAGTTCCCTTCAGAGCCTCAGGGGAGGGCAGGAAGCCATCTGGCCCCAGATGTGGGCATCCCCCCACCGCCTCCTCTGCCAGTGATGTTTCAAAGGGCTCCCTGACACTCTTAACCCCTGTCTCTATCCAGACCCCTAAAATGGCCGCGTACCAGGTGGTGGAGCTGCGGATCCTGACCAACTGGGGCCACCCTGAGTACACCTGCATCTACCGCTTCAGGGTGCACGGGGAGCCCACCCACTAGCCCCGAGCCTCTGTGCCTGCCGTGAGCTGGGGGCTGCACTCCCGCCCGCACACGCTCTGCTCCCGGATGGGTGTGCAGCACCCCGCCATTGCCCCACCTGCTTGACCAGCGCTGTGACTTCGGGGAGCAGGGAAGAAGAGCCCTGGCCCCAGGGGAGGAGAAAGTGCCGCAGTCCCCTTTACCCTGTCCTCTAAGCTGGGCCACCACAGGGGACTGAGAGGCAGGAGGAGGCTGAAGGAAGTGCCAAGCCCGCATGCGCGGTGCCCACCTCCGTCAGGGAAGCACAGCCTTGGAAGAGCTTGCTTGGCTCCTGTAGGCTGGGACTGTCCCCTGCAGGAGGCCCTCTCAAGGCTGGTGCCAGTGACCTGGGGAAGCTGTATTTGTCCAGGGTAGAGGCTGCCTGTGCCAGCCTGTAGGACTCCCTGTGCTTTTTCTCTTCTGATGCCAGGGCGAGGGCTGCCCTGCATCATTTCTGCAGTGGGCCTGCCTGTACCCTGGGACAAGCTTCACACATTCCCCAGGCTGTGGGGTGTCCAGGCCTGTCGGGGCCACTAGCTAGAATGGGGGCAGCCAGGCATTTCCTGGGCTGTCCTATCAGTGACGATGACGGTGCCATTCAGGGTGTCAGGTGGAGGAAGGGTTGTCTACTGGCCCACTGCCCCCTGCGGGGCCTGGCGAGGGCTCTTCCTCAGGCTCCCCTGGGCTCTCGGCTCCTCAGTTTCCTGTCCAGCTTCTGTGCAGGGGCAGTGGGTGGGGTCTGGGAGGGAGGCAGAGAAGGGGCTTTTAGACCCATAGGCCTGCTGTATTATGTATATATTTTTCAAGGTCTGTTTTTTAACTGAAAAGCTAAGGGCTTGATTCTTAGCCCCGTTCTGTGGGGCACTGGGTGGTTCAGTTCCTCGGTCCCAGCCTGTGGGTAGCAGGCAGGAGGGGCTGTGGGTAAGGGCGATGCCCTGTGCTACAGGACCAGGCCCTGCTCAGCTCTGCCCCTGCCTCTGCCCTGAAGCAACCAGGTCTTATTTTGCGCTCTCCTGTCACAAATGCTGCACTGTTGGTTCTTAATTTTTTTTTTAAATCTCCAGATTCTAATTTATGCCTATGCAAAAAATAAAGGATGTCCAGGATCAGCGGAATGTGGTTTTTACTGGGGACTGCACAGGTCAGCTGCTGTTGGGAAGGAAGTGAAGGATGCATTCTTAGTCAAACACATGTCTTCATGGGATGAAGGACAGGACTTGGGGTTACAGCCTAGTTGGCATGGGGCTGGAACCAGTGTTGCAGGGCCCAAGGCTGAAAGGAGGAAGTGAGCTGGCCCTGTGAGCTGCCACTGAGGCCCCACAGGGAGGAGGCCCTTCCTGGTCTGTGCCACTGAGCAGAGGCGCAAATCTTTGTGGCAGAGACCACAGACCCTGTCCTCCCTATACATGACTCCTTCAGCCCAGGACTGTGTCAGTGAGGGACTAGGCGAGCCTCTCATGCCCCAGACTCGGCTCAGGGACAGTCCTCCAGCTGACCCCAGACCCTCACAGTAACCGATTCGCCATAACAGGGCCAGGCCTCACCACGGCTGAGAAGATACAGGCAGGAAGCAGGCTGCAGGAAGAGGTGGCAGCCAGTGAACGGCAGGAGGAGCTGGGGGAGGGCAGGTCCAATGGAGTCTTAGGTCTGGAGTGTGGAACAGAGCAGGACCTGTACTCGGCCCCGCTCTGCCTCTCCCCAAACCACAGCTGAGCAAGGGACCTCACTTGGGGCAGGAAAGGCTGATAAACTGGCACTTGCACACCCGGACAGTGTGCCAGTCTCTCTGGGTACAGATCCTGTTGGCTTGCAGGCCAACTCCCCAACCTCATGCGACATCAAGTCTCTGCACAGAGCCCACTATTTGTCTCTCTCTGTGTCAGGTGCAAACGAGCCAGGAGCCTGTGATGGGGACCTGGTCACCCCTACCTACTCCATGCCCGGCCTCGGCCTGGCCAGATGCCAAAGCTCCTCCTGCTGCCAAGCTGGGCTGGGCCTTGCCATCCAAGAGCAACTTTATTCTCTATCAACCACAGTAGGCTGGTGTTTTGTTCCAAAGCATGCTGAGGATGGCTGGGACCTCTGCGGTCCCCGTGACCCACACTGAAATGCTCAACTCAATCAGCTGACAGACGCCGGCCAGGGGGTCAACCCCACCCCCACGGTCTGATGACAGCGGCCGGCGTGATGGCTGGAGCTCCCAAAAGCAGAATGGCTGTGATGGCCCCCACTGCTCAGAGAGGCTGTGTTCAGACAGGAAGAGGCTCCACTGTGGCTCGGCCAGAACTCCTGCTACTCCAGGCACTCAGTGTGAGGAGGGCACCAGCCTAAGCCAGCCAGAGCCCTGGAGCAGGCAGACAGGAAGCACCTGACAGACGGGGGCAGCCAGAGTGTGGGACAAGGGCAGGCTGAGCTTTACTTTCCACAACCAGCAGAACAGAGCTAACAATTCCTCCCTCAGAGACGGAAGCTCTGACCATCACAGACAGACCAGTACGCATGAGTCCAGCTGGTGGTCCCAGCCGCACAACACTCCTGGCAGTGCCACCTGCTAGCCTGCCAGGGGCCCTCCTCTCTCTGACTCCACGGCCCTGGCAGAGGGTCTGCGTCTTGCTCTCATGAGCAAACTGAGGTTCCCGTAAAGCTGGCGAGCTGTCCTGTGTCACACACATGATGCTGATGAGTGGTGCAGGCCTCTGCTGGGCACTCGGGGGCAGCTGGCCACAGTCCCTGTGGTCGCACTTCCACCTGGAGGGCCAGGCAGGGAACACGACACTGTCAATTTGGAACAGAGTTTTATTGTGAATGCTGGTCTGTCAGTCCATGGCCACAGGGCAGTGGTACTAGAAACAGATGAAGGAGCAGGGGACCAGCAGTCGGGAGCAGAGGGCAGGACGTGGTTGGGATGGGAAGGAGGCGAGGCTGACGAAGGGCTCAGCCACCTGGGTGTCTGCCCCGGCCAGAGCAGGAAGTGTGCCCGCCAGCTGCCCTAAACAGAGGCTGCGGGGCAGAGCCCAGTCTGGAACAGCCCCTCCCACCCCACCTAGGCAGCAGTGCTTTTCAGTGCCAAGGGCTCAGTGTTGTCCCCGTGCCCATCCACCTGCCCTCACACACCCTTGGCAGGGCCCCGGACCTGCGGCCTGAGCTCTGAACTGCTCCTGCAGCAGCTGGGCTGGGCTGACGTGGGCCTGGAGGAGCCCAGAGGAGAGACCCTCCCTGCCAGCCATCCGGAATGCTGGAAAACCCAGTTCTGAGCAGCCCAGTCCTAGTCTAGAGAACCAAGGCCCTGAGGCCCAAGAAAAGGCTAAGGTTGTCGCAGCAGGAGGGGCTCAAGAGGCGGCAAGGAGCCGGCCTCAAAGCACGGCAGACCGGCAGGGGCAGGAATAGCCAGAGCCAGCCCAGGCAAGCACAGGACTGCCTCCTGGAGACCCCGCAGGGCTGGCCAAGGTGGGACGAAGCCCACAGCCCAGTTGCCGCTCCCTCACACTCACAGGTACGACAGAGGAGCTTTTGGCATCACCTGTTTGAGGGCTTAAGGGGATGAGGAAGGAGGAAGAGACCAGGGAGACCACCACTGCCTCTCTTAAAATCACCAAGTCCTGGACTACGGGTTCCCTGCACTGGAAGCAGCAGCCTGGAACCCAAGCCAGCCCTGCAGAGGGACCTGTAGTGGCAGGAAGAGACGTGAGAAGCGAAGGTGGCCTCCTTCAGCTCCTGATGTCTCCTATGGCCTCTGAGGATCTCACCATGACAGACACACGGACAGACGGACAGACGGATGGGAAGGCCAGCCACAGAGGAGGAAAGAACAGGGCCCTGTGCCGCCACACACCTGGGCCTCACACACACACACCACGCTGAATAGAGAGACAGAGATATATAATAAAAAGAATAAAAACTAAGGGCTCAGATGTACAAAAGATGTGTGAGTGAGGAAGGAGGCAGGGAAGAAGGCAGGAGACGGGCAGTCCTCGGGTCGGCCACCTTCCTCGTTTATAAATTACGACCCCCTGGAAAACGGGGTGGAGCACGGAGAGGCTCTGGCTGAGGCCTGGGAGTGGGCGGGAGCAGCCAGAGCTGCTCGGCTCGGCTGGTGAGTGGAGGCCAGAGCGGGGAGCCCTGGCGGCCAGGCCGGGCCGGGCCGGGAAAGTTCAGCAGCCGCTGGCAGGAGTCACACAAGCCCCCTGGGACTTCACCTTGTGGCGCTGGCCCCCTCGTCGTCGACCCCCACTGCTCGGCTTGGGCTGAAAGAGAGGAAAGAGAAGGCTGAGAAGCGCTGTCCCCCGGGAGCGGGGCCCGGCAGGGGGCGAGCGGCTGGCAGTCTGTGTAGTGACCTTGCCCATAGCATCTGTCTGGCACACGGCAGGACCAAGACTGACATACAGACACACACAAATGATGCGGGGCCACTCAGAGAAGCACAGTCGAGTGTGAGTCAGTGTGCGGCACTGCTGACTGGGGGAAATGCAAATGACAGAATCCGGGGAAACACTTAATATCCTGGGGCATGGGGGTGACACGCGTGCCTGAGACACACATCCAGGAGCCGCTTTCTCCAGGGGGGCTGAGGAGAAAGAGAAACTGGGGAGAGGTGCACAAGGAGCACCGCCCTTTGCCCTGGGGAAGACAATCACACCAAAACTGCCAGGGCCACCTCCTCACATGCCAACAGGGGACGAGGGAACCCGTGAAGAGCGTCCCTCGGCCCTGGACCGTGGCATGCACACACGCCACTCTCAACACTACGCTGCTCTTACCATGAAAGGGAAATTACTTTTTTCTATTTTACTTTACTTCATTAAAACCAAATGCTGGTCAGGACCAATTACACTGACTGACATGGGCCACATATCAGCTGGAGAAACGGTCTTCAAAAGACATGACCTGGATGGCACCAGCTGGGTGCAGCCCTTCACCCCGGCCACGTCCTCATGCCCCACCTAGGACCTGGGGCCTCACTCACCTGGGGCTGCAGACTGCTGGACACACCGGGCTGCGCGGCACTGAGAGACGAGGCTTCGTCTCCGGGAGGTGCTGCCCCTGCCCCTGTGCCGCCAGATGGCCCCCCCTCTTCTCGCTTGGACAGCGGGCCCTTTTTCGTGGACTGCATTTTAATCTGTTGGGGCTTGGAGTTCATTGGGGAGTTGTTAGTGGTCTGGAGCAGCTGCAGGAGCCAAAGAGGAGAGGGTGAGGTCAGAGCTGCAGGGCAGTGGCATCAGCTGCCCAGTCACACCCTGGTCCCCTTCCTTTGGGGGACTTTACCCCCGTCTGACTGGCTCTGCACAGTGTGCACTGCAGAATTGCTAGGCCAGAGTAGCCAGGGAAGGTCTGTCTACACTAGTCTGAGTCTAGGACTACGGGGCCCTGGAGCTGTCTCTTCCCTTCCATTTTGGGACCCAGAACCAGCCCACAGAGAACTCCTGGACCTCTCTGCTGCCTCTCAGCCCAGCTCCCAGCTCCCAGCTCCAGCTCCAGCCTGCCCACAGCCTGCTCTGGGCCCACTTTAACTTCAGGCCCCAAAGAGACCAAGTGAATGGTTCATCAGCTAAAAACATGTGTGGAGTCTGTGAGAAATCTTCAAAAGCTTCTACTCAGACTGGCCATGGTGGCAGATGTCCATAATTACAATACTTGGGAGTCTGAGGCAGGAGGATCACTAAGAATTCAAGGCCAGCCTGGGCTACATAGTTTGTACAAGGCCAAACTGAACTACAGATCAAGACCTAGTCTCAAAAATGAAGCAAAAACAAAAAGAAAGGCTATCACTCTCAGAATCTTCCCTTGGGGTTCAAGTTCAAGATAGGGAGGAGGAAGCCCAGTCAAGTCTCAGAATGCTACAATGTGGGCTGCAGCCTCCCCACATTGCTGGCCAGTCCCTGAGGGACACAAGCCTGTTTGGAGGACAGAAGAGCCAGCCTGAAGCCAATTCCAAGATCTCAGATGCATGGAGATCACATCTCCTCCTTCCATAGCAAGGGATAAAGCCTCCACCAAAGGCCTCATCCATTCCAAGGACAAAGGCAGCAGAGGGCAAAGTGGGCTCCAGGACAGACCCTGAGCTCGTGGCCCTGCAATGTCTGTCCAGCACTCACTCACCCAGACCTGACGCACTGTAGAGACAGGAGCAGATCTGGCACCTTGGAGGAGGACCCTGACCAGGCCCAGGCCACGCAGCCCCACTACTTCCCAGAGAGATGCCAGGACCCAATCCCAGCTCTCCTCCACGGCCACCGCCAAAGCCCAGGATGGGAGGCCCAGGGACATCTCTTGCAGGAAGAAAGAAGCCAACAGAGAAGCCACACTCACTGCTGGCTCAGCCTTGCCCAGGGTCGGGGGGAAGTGCCGGAGCTCTCAGGAGAAGCTTGAGATGCTCACAGTTACCCCGCTAGAGCGGTCCTGGTGTGTCCTGTGGTGGGTGAGGTAGGCCCGGGCCATACCTTGGTGATGGTACCAACAGCCTTGGTGCGGCCTTCTCGGAACACCAGCCGCTGGTCTATGTGCAGGTATTCAGGGGTCTTGATGAAGCGGAAGTGGACAGTGGCCTTGTCCCCAGTACGCAGACAGTCCTTGTCCATGCTCAGGATGGTGGCCGTCTGCCTGATGCTCCCGCAGTGCACTGCCAAGGGAGCAGGAGGTCAGGACAGGCTCGGGCGCCCTGTGGCGTCAGGACAAGGCGACAGCAAGTGAAAGCATGTAACACACTGGAGCTGCAGTGTGTGGGGCTCATCTCTAGGGTCAAAGCCTCCGAGTGAATGCAGAGGGTGAGCTGGAGGCCTGTGCGCAGCCTGACCCTGTCTTGTTCTCCCTTTAGTCCAGCTGGACCAGTGAGCTCACAGCACACCCTAGTTCTAGGGATCAGAGGGCACGTGCACCTCCTAAACGGATGTCAAGTCATGGTGTCATCTTTGTCCCAGCATCTCGGCGACACTGCTAGGCACACAGCAGCGCTCAGCTACCATGCAGTGAAGGAATGAATGTGAGGTCCATGAGGACACCCCGGTCTCAGAGCCTCCAGTGACCATCTGCAGCTCATGGGAAGAACTGAAGGAATGGCTTCACAGTACACAGTGGGCACATGCACATCCTCTTGGCCGGAGCTGGACCAGTTTTTGGTGGGAGTTAGAGTGGGGCCTTCTGGGCTGTAAGGCCAGAAGCACATACCCATGGCCTGGTAGCGTGGGCTAATTGTGGTGGGGTGATGGAGGACAAGAATCTCGGCCTCAAATTCCCAGGATGCTTGGGGATTCAAACGAGGGGAAACCATCACCATCCCCTTTCGGATGGATGAGCGCTTGATCTGAAAGAGAAGAAACGCACGGCTCAGGGCTGGTGGGTGAGGCCTTCTGCGTTCACCTCTGGTCTCAGAGAACCAGGACGCTTTCTGGGAATAGGGACCACCCACCTCAGCCCTGCCCTCACCACCTTTGCAGGTGGCCTGCTAAGGGAAGACTTGGCTCTACATGGGAAGCTACATACTGCCACTACGGTTTTTTGGGTTTTTTTGTTTTTTTTTTGAGACAGGGTCTTGCTTTTATGGTTCAGGCTGGCCCTGAGCTCAGCCTCAAACTCACATCACAGCAATCCTCCTGCCTCTGCCTCCTGAGTGCTGGGATTACAGGTGTGAGCTACCACGCCCGGCACTGTGGTATGTGGTACTGGTTGCTGCTGGGTGTGGGTCTCCACACCCAGTATGGTATGTGGTTACCGGGGATTGAACCCCGGTACTTGTGCTTGCAAGACAGGCACCGGAACCACTGAGCTAATTCCCCGGCCCCCATACTGCCACTACGAATGGCCTTCAAGCAGCACTGGCGTTGCACTAGATGGACAAAAACTGAGAGCTTTAATCTAAAATCAAGAAGAAGACAGGAGGTCCATTGTCACCACTCTCATGCAATATAGTTCGGGAAACACTAGCCAGAGCAATCAGACAAGAAAAAGAAATAAAGATAGGAAAAGAAGAAGTTAAATTATCATTATTTACAGACGACATGATAGTCTACATGGAAGATCCCAAAAACTCCACCAAAAGACTTCTAGATTTAATAACCAAATTCAGTAGCACAGCTAGATACAAAGTCAATACTCTTAAATCAATATAGCCTTCCTGCATACAAATAACAAACTCACTGAGAGAAATTAAGAGAAACACTTTTCACAACAGCATTTAAATAAATACCTAGGAATCAATCTAATGAAGGAAGTAAAAGGCCTTTACACTGAAAACTACAATACTCTGAAAACAAAAGGACAAAGAGGATATCAGAAAATGGAAATCCACCCCTTGTTTTGGGTAGGCAGCGCCAATATAGTGAAGATGGCCAAACTTCCAAAGTTTTTACACAGATTTAATTTAATCCTGGTCAAAATACCCATAGCATATTAGAGAAAACAATCCTAAACTCCATTCAGAAACTGAAAAGGACTGTAATAGCAAAAGTAATTCTGGGCAACAAAGGCAAGGAAAAGGTATCACAATCCCTGACTTTAAATTATACTACACAGCTATTATGATAAAAACAGTGTGGTAGTGGCAAAACAAAACAAACAAACAAACAAAAACAAATAGACCTAAGGATCAATTAAACAGATTAGAAGATGCAGAAACAACTTCAAACATACTTAGCCACCTTGTCTTCGACAAAAGGGCCAAACACCTTCACTGGAAGAAAGTCAGCCTCTTTAACAAATGGTGCTGGAAAAAATGGCTGTCCATGTCAAAGATTAAAACTCCACCTGTATTTTTCGCTATGCACTAAACTAAAATCAAACTGGATCAAAGATCTAAATACTAAATAGAAACACTAACTTTGCTAGAAGAGAGTAGGCACAGCTCTCGATGACATTGTTGCAGGTGAAGAAACCTCAATCAAACAAAAAATATTACAAAGAATTACAGGGCCTGGGATTTTAGCTCAGTGATTCCAGTGTCTCTGCCTTGCAAGTGTAAGGTCCTGAGCTCTCTCCTCGGTAACCACATATCACAATGCTCGGTGTGGTAACATGCCCAGCAGCAATCAGAACCACATCCACATGTGAGCATGGTGGCTCATGCCTATAATCCTAGCACTCAAAGGAGGCAGAGGCAGAAGGATTGCTGCAAGTTCTAGGCTGAACTCAGGGCCAGCCTGAACTACAAAGTGAGACCTTGTCTCAAAAAAGAAAAAAAGAATTAACAACTGCAATCTCATTTTATTAAAAAGCTTTTGTGAAGCAAGAGAGACCACCAATAGAGTAAAGAGGCAACATACAGAGTGGGAAATAAATTTTGCCAGTGGTTCCTCAGAGGAATAATATTTAGAATATATCAAGAACTAAAAAAGCCAGGCATGAGGGCTCACACCTGTAATCCTAGAACTTGGGAGGCAGAGGCAGGAGTTCAAGGCCAGCCTGAACTACACAGTGAGACCCTGTCTCAAAAAATCAAAACAAACCAGAACAAAACTAAAAAAATCAGACCCCCCCTCAAATTTAAAGACCTAATCCAAAAATGGGTACCTGGGATGAATGGATACTTCTCAGATAAAGCAGAAATGGCAAATAAGTATATGAAAAAAAAAGTCACTGGTCATTCCAGATATTCAAATTAAAACTATGCTGAGATTTCATCTTACTCCAGAAAGAATGGCTATTACTAAGAAATCAATCATAGCAAATGATGGCAGGGCTGTGGGGGAAAAGGATCCCTTTTTCCATTGCTGGTGGGAGGGTAGACAGATGCAGCCACTGTGGAAATCACTGTGCAGATTTCTTAAAAGACTAAAACTAGAGAGGTTCCATTTGATCCAGCTATTCCCTTTCTTGGTATCTTCCCAAAAGAATTAAAGCATCATACCAGAGCAATATGTACATACCCATGTTTATAACAGCACAGTCTGTAATAGATAAATCTTAGAAACAGGCCAAATGCCCACCAACCAATGAATGGATAAAGATGTGTCTTTGTATACAATGGAGTACTACTCTACCATTGAGAAGGTAAGCCTGGGGTATTTGTAGGTGAATGGATGACCCTGAGACCACATACTTATGTGAAATAAATCAGACACACATATTTAAATATTCCATTGTTTCTCTAGTCTGAGAAACCAAAAGTATAAATAAGGACCAAAATGTATAAAAGATATTGGAGAATGGAAAAAAAAAAATGTTCAAATGAGAAAGGGAAAAAGGGAGGGGGAGAGGGAAAGGAGAGAAAGGACAATAAAAATGAAAAAGGAGGGGAAGAAGAGTTGAATGGAGGGGCAGGGAATGCTGGGAAAAAAGAAGCAAAATACATCACATACAGCTACAAATTCCCTATGATGAATGTTATCATTATGTCATCTAAAATGTACCGATAAAAAAGTAATAATGGGGGAAAAAAAAGGACTGGCATTTCAGCTGCTGGGCCCTAAGAGTTGAACGAGGAACCCAGCAGACAAGCACTCAGGTGAGAAGGACAGGGCGAGTGCCACCCTCCAGGGAACACACAGTCTCACTTTTCCTGGCTAATTTGGCTGTCAGGAAGGTATGTGACCCCGTGGCTAGCAGGGACTCCACATCCCAGGAGGCGGAAAGCTGGACAAGAGGCCTGTGGCCCAGAGTCCTATGGAGAAGGGCCCTGTGCCCAGCCCAGAAGCTCCTATTTGCCCTCAACAGTGGCTCGAGGCTGCGTCAACCTTGCAAGTCCCAGGGTCTCCTCACCTATAAAAACAAGCTCAGTTATTCCCACCTGGCAGAGCAGCCCCAAGGACGGAAAGTGCCCAGCCTGAGCCTCCTCGGATGGGACTCGGGGGTTCTGGAGCCGCCCACACTCACCTTCTTCAGTGCAAAGGAGGCTGTCTGACCCCCACGCACTTCCTTGACAGGCATGCGCTTGCGGTGGATGGACTTGACCGCAATGGACAGGAAGTTCCCCAAGGGGTCGGGGCCTAGTAGCAGTGTGTCATTCAGCTTGATCAGGCCGCGCAGCGTTGTCCCCGACACCACTGTCCCCACACCCTGCCAAGAAGATGCCAGCCTAGTGACTCAGGCCCACCACAGAACAGACCCATAATGCCCACCAGCCACCCACCCTGCTCGGTCCCACGCAGCCACTCACTGGCACAGAGTAGGTGTCGTCGATCTGGAACTCAGCAGGCTCTTCCTCCCTGTAGCTGGTGCGGGGGGACAGGAGGTTGAGGAACATCTTCAGCAGATCTAGGTTCTCGCCTGTGACGTTAGAGATCTGGAATATTGGGCACATCCTAAGTGGAGGGAAGAGAAGGAAGAAAGCGGAGAGGAGCTCAGGTGGCCAGCTCCTGCCCTACCCCGCCAGCAACCTCACCTCCGACACCTCAGCCCTCTGCCTGTGGCCCTCTGCCAGCACCCCCAGCCAGTCCTGCCCTGCGACCTTCTTCTCGGGCCTGGTTTTGTCTCTGAAACCTCGCCCCTCCTGCCTCTCCCTCCACCACCAGGCCTACTGTTCCCTCAAGCACATGCAGCTTTAAGTCCTTCTCCCAACACTCGTGGCCACAATCAGGCTTTGGCCGTCTCTGCAGATTCACTGCTCCAGGGCCCTGTACCCCGGCCCCCCACAGATCAGCCTCTCACAAGAGCGAGGTGCTGTTCTGCCCCCATCCACTCACTCAGACTCTCCTTCCTGAATTCCTTGCCTCTTAACTACCACAACCCTTCTCAACCCCACCATTCATGTCCACTACCTCTCCTTCCTCCCTGAGTCCTCTCAACCTCTTGAGGTCAGGTGAAAGTGCTATTACAGTCATCTAAATGGCCTCTATCTTCTTATCAGGTTATCCCTGGGTCCCATAACTCCTACAACGCCTAAGCTAGAGCTGGGCTGACTGAAACGTGCCCCCTCTGCTGGCCAACTGGTGGTACTGAGGACGGTGCCGGCTAGAGGAACAGCAGGAGAGCCAGCTGGGTCCTCAGATGGCTGCCAGAGGCCGCAACTGGGCAAAGGCTTTAAGTCAGTGTAACAGGAGACCACCTCCAACCAGGCTGAACACCTCGAAGACTATGCTCAATCCACCTCTGGATGAAGAACAACATCCATAAATATTCATGGAATGAAAAGATACATTCACAGGTATCTGAGATTAGTAGTAGCCTGTGATAAGATAGCTTTTTATAAACAGTAAAAAAAATTAATAATCACGAAAATGGCTGTGTATCTGCCAGCCAGACACAGTGCTAAACACCTTATATACATCATTTCAAATACTCAAAGCTCTGCGGGGAGTCAGTCCCTACCTGACAGATGGGGACAAAGAAGTCACAGCAGGGCTCTCACACTCAGGGGCTGCATCTTAGAACACGGGTGACCTGATACAGCCTCTAACAATACTGCTGTCCTGGGAGACCTTGTGCTGAGACAGGAACCTTCCATTTCCTCCAAGCCCCAACTAGTAAGGAGCGCTCTGAGAACTATGTCAGAAAGACGGCCACTCTAGGCTTGTCCCTGGCCACAGCCTCACGGCACACGCTCTCCACCCATTACCTCTCAGAGCTGAAGTTAGAGGCCGTCACGATCACATCGTCCTTGCTCTGCACAAGCACGGGGATCTTCCGGCAGCCCGGAGACTTCAGCAGGCGCTGTAACAGTTTCAGGGTTTCTTAAAGGACAAAATGGGACAAAATTAGGGGTACGGCCTTCTCTTCAGCCAGGCTGCTGGGGCAAGACAGGCCCGCTTGTTACTGATCCGAGCAGGTGACAGACCGACAGCACGCTGAATGCCACGTGCTGCTGGACGGGCGAGTGATCACAGGTAGTGATTTGGGAGTCCTGAGAGGAGCCCATGCTCTTCCCAAAATGCTCTGCTTCTGGGGAGAGAATTTCATCTGACAAAAACATGTTTTGGGCCCTAAGAAGTCTGCGGAGGCCCTTTGTTATGAGGCCTCTCAGCAGGGGAATCTGCAACAGTGAGCGTGGAGGCCACTGCTGCGGCCCTGTGTGGACACTTGGGAAGTAAGAGGTCAGCTGACGCTCTGCCCCAGGGCCTGTGTATATGTTCTGCTTGGATCGCACAGGCCAACGCCTGCCGCTAGAGTCACCTGAAGAGAACTAGAGTAGGAAGTGTCAGGAGCTACACTTGGAAGGAGCAGGAACAAACAAACAGGAAAATTCTGGGCTATGCTTCGATCAAAAACCAAACAGGGAAGGAAGATGACAATTTCTGTCTAGGTTGACAGAAATTGAGTACAATGTCTGAGCACAAGACACAGAAACACAAGAGCTTGGGCTGAAGCCCTGGCAGCAGACTGCCCTGGAGATGCAGCGGGAGACTGAGGGAGGCACTGCCCGCTGGAAGCAGCACTTACCTTGCAGGATGTTGGCAGGACACATGTCAATCTTGGTGACCACCACAAAGACAGGTACATTGAGCGCCAATGCCAAGCCTAGGTGCTCCTTAGTCATCCCCACAATACCAGCATTGCTGCCCACCTGTACCAATACAGAAAGAGACTGTCAGGACATGGGGACAGAGGTCGCTGCTAGATGGGCACAGGGGCTGAAAGGAATCTACCAACAAAAGCTGGGCTGGGCACAGACTACTTTAACCCAGACTCACAAACGCCAGCCATCCAAACCTGAAGACCCTTGTTACCAAAAAAAAAAGATAAAACCAGACAGTCTGGCTGGGCATGACGGTGCACGCCTGCAGTCCCACATTCAGGAGGCTGAGGCAGGAAGATTGCTAAGGATTCAAGGCCAATCTGGGCTACATGGTGACTTCAAGGCCAGCCTGAATTATAAAGCAAGACCCTGTTTTAAAAAACCAAAACCAGGGCCGGGGAGTTAGCTCAGTGGTTCCGGCGCCTGTCTGGCAAGCGCAAGGGCCCGGGTTCAATTCCCCGGTAACCACATAACAATACTGGGTGTGGAGACAGCAACCAATACCACATACCACAGTGCCGGGCGTGGTGGCTCACGCCTGTAATCCCAGCACTCGGGAGGCAGAGGCAGGAGGATTGTGATGTGAGTTGGAGGCTGAGCTCAGGGCCAGCCTGAACCACAAAAAAGCG